>JAFVLL020008409.1:0-118941 GCA_021397915.2 Tor tambroides
TAAAGTTACGTTGAAACCAAGCACACCATTGTTTTTCTTGTGACATTACCAATAAGTTTGATGTGTCACATGGCCCTCTTCCTATTGAAAAAACAGAAGTTGTATCCAAGATGGCCGACTTCTAAATGGCCACCATGGTCACCACCCATCTTGAGGAGTTTGCCCCCTCACATATACTAATGTGCCACAAACAGGACTTTAATATCACCAACCATTCCCATGTTATTATGGTGTATCCATATAAATGGCCCACCCTGTATATTATGGCACATATTGGTGCCTAATACTTTATTGAAAGCAATTAGTTGTTGTCCTTGATATGGTTTAGATCACAAGTTTAGCACAAACATTCTTCTCATTGACAAGCAAATAACAGATGGGCACAACAGAAGCAGTGTTATTTCACAGTACTGCAGCTCCAGTGTCTTACAATGTGCTGACACTGGTAGTGACAGCTGATAAATGTTTTTCAGATTACTTGATGAGAATAAGAAACATCAGGAGCTGATTCTGGGCATCTGCTCCGAGAAGGACAACATGAGGGATGAGCTGAAGAAGAGGATGGAGACAGAGAAACAACATCTTTGCACTATTAAGAAAGTAATGGCAACCATAAATTGTTTTTGTCTGTCTGTCTATCTGTATTTATATGTGATTTGGATAACCTGACTATCTATTGGTCCAACCATTGGAATGCAAGAAGCATTCAAGAAACATTGGTGTAAAGATTGTATTCATATATTGTTCAAAGACTATGCATATGCACTACTTAAAGTCTGGAGTCTGTAATTTTTTAAATGTTTTTGGGGAAAAAAAGTCTTACCAAGGTTGCATTTATTTGACCAAAAATACATTAAAAACTCTAATATTGTGAAATATTATTGCAATTTAATATAAGTGTTTTCTATTTGAATACATTTCAAAATGTCATTTATTCCTGTGACGGCAAAGCTGAGTTTTTAGCAGCCATTACTCCTGTCTTAAGTGTCACATGATCCTTCAGAAATCACTATAATATGCTAATTCGGTGCGCAAAAAACATTTCTTATTATTATAAATGTTGAAAAGAGTTGTGCTGCTAATATTTTTGATACATTTCTTTCAGGATTCTTTGGTAAGTAGAAATTCTAAAGACATAACAGCATTAAAATAGAAATCTTTCTTTACTGTCTTCTAGATCAGTTTAAAGCATCCATGCTGAATAATTTCTTTTCCAAAAAAAAAAAAATCTTACTGACCCCATGTTCAGCTCAATGCCATTATTTGTTATTTAAATGCCTCTTCAGTATGTGGATGGCCATTCATAACTGTCCCTTGTGCACTGATTAGAGAACACTTGTTTGCTGAAGAGCTTTCATTTGATACTGGAAAATCAGGTTTGTTAGAGAGCGACTCCAGGCTAAGAGAGACCGTTGTATGGTTCAATCTGAAAGAGCCCCCTGTCACAGAGAGTAATAGGACAGATCAAACAGAGCAGCCTGGGGGGGAACAGGTCGAGAAGCCGTAATTAAGTGCTGCAGTAATGACGTGAAACTATCGTGTGCGTTTTGTTGTCATGGTTTCTCCTCAGTCAGAACAGGCATCTGAGGCCACACAGACAAACGCTTCCTCTGAATGAAACCTTGCCTGTCTGTTTACTTTCATTCAATAGGAGCACTGTGAAGAAAATGTAACACTTGGTTTCTACACATGATTTCCAGAAAGGGAACTATTTTTTGAAACCTGAATGGAACCTTTGTCACTTATTTAAATTTTAGTTTGAATCTATTTTCATAAGCTGTCCAGAACTTGACATTTAAATGAAGACACAGGTCATATTTCACTCGCTGGGTGTGTAAACAGTGATCTGTTTTGGATCAGCTGTTGTCTGTCAGAGCTGCCTCTTTTGTCGTCATTATGAATATATTTATGGTTACCACAGTCACTGCCTTTTAACTGTTGCCTCTCTTGTTTTACCAGTTTGAAAGCCGGGTGGAGGAACTTATGAAGGAACTGAAAGACTCCAGAGACAAACTGGTTCACCAGGATCAGGCCGCTAAGAATGCCATCCAGCAGATGCAGAGGGAGATGGCCTATCGACTTGAACAGGTGAGAGGTCATCACTACAGAGACACTCCAAACAAAGCCCTTCTTGCAAGAGCACTGGCTAAGTTACTATTAAATCAGTCTGTGCTCTTTGTGTAGTAGCGTCTTTAAAATGAAATTATGTCAGTTCTGCAGTGATATCTTGTTTGCACAAAGTGAAAGAGAGTCATTAGGATAGGTTTCCATTGGTCTTTTTGTCCTCATCCTTTTTTATTTCCCACAACTGTGGGTAAATGTAGTCCACTGAAAAGTCCAGCATTGGAATATTGAGGGCTAATGTTATACAAATTTGCACAAAATGTGGAAAGACAGTTGTGTTTGGTTTGGCAGGACTTGTTCAAACAGCCCCTCACTCTCATGTGAACTCCTTATTCAAGTGTGAGGGCCTGTCTTTCACTGTCTTCGGATGCATCAAATATTATCATAGAAGTTATCATAGAATGATGTATATTCAGGCTGGTAACCGGATGGTTATGGGTTCAAATCTTACATGATCCTAGTTTGGCAGGACTTGTTCAAACAGCTCTTCACTCTCATGTAAACTCCTCAGTCAAGTGTGAGGGATTCTCTTTTGCGCTTTCACTGCCTTTGGACGCATAAAATATGTTAAATGCCCAAGTTATTATAGAATGGTGTATATTCGGGCTGGTAACCGGATGGCTATAGGTTCAAATCCCACATGATTGTGGTTTTTTTCAGGACTTGTTCAAACAGCCCTTCACTCTCATCATGTAAACTCCTCATTCAAGTGTGAGGGCCTGTCTTTCGCTCTTTCACTGTATTTGAATGCATCAAATATTGTAAAATCGCAAGTTATCATAGAATGGTGCATATCCAGGCTAGTAATTGGATGGTTATGGTTTCAAATCTCACATGATCCTAGTTTGGCAGGACTTGTTCAAACAGCATTTCACTCTCATGTAAACTCCTCAGTCAAGTGTGAGGGCCTCTTTTGCTTTTTCTCTGCCTTTAAACACATAAAATATGCTAATTGCCCAAGTTATTTTAGAATGGTGTATATTCAAGCTGGTAATCAGATGGTTATAGGTTCAAATCTCACATGATTGTAGTTTGACAGGACTTGTTCAAATATCCTTTGGATGTGTAAAATATGTTAAATGTTCAAGTTATCATAGAATAGTGTATATTCAGGCTGGCAACCAGATGGTCATAAGTTCAAATCTCGCATGATCCTAGTTTTTACAGGACTTGTTCAAACAGCCCTTCACTCTCATGTAAACTCCTCATTCAAGTGTGAGGGCTTCTCTTTTGTTCTTTCACTGCCTTTGGGTGCATAGATTATGTTAAATGCCCAAGTTATCATAGAATGGTGGATATCTGGGCTGGTTACGAGATGGTTATAGGTTCAGATCTCACACGACCCATAAACACTTTTTGTTCGTGTGTTTACATATGTTTTCTCTCCCCAGGCCAATAAGAAATGTGAGGAGGCACGGCAGGAGAAGGAGACAATGGTGATGAAGTACGTCCGAGGTGAAAAGGAAGCTCTGGACCTGCGGAGGGAGAAGGAGCAGCTGGAGAAGAAGCTACGGGAGGCCACAGCAGAAGTAGACAAACAGGCTCGGCGGGGAAACACACTGGCCCAAGAGAAAGGACGTCTGCAGCAGCTTTATGATGCCAAGGTCATACATGAAAATACATGTGATACCTTGATGCTTGATATGGTGTGTAAATCTACAGTATGCATTGATTGTGTATAGGTTCTCAGGAGTGTTTGTCTTTGATTACTTCTGTAGGAGAATGAAGTGACAAGACTATCCCGTGAACTGGAGAAAGTCAAGGAAGAAATCAATTCTCATGTCATCAAGGTGAAGTGGGCACAGAACAAGCTAAAGAGCGAAACAGATGCTCACAAGGTAAATCAGAGAGCACTGAATAAAAACATAAGCTATTCACACCAAGCATGAATTATAACAATAACTATAAAGTTTTAATAGTCATTCTAAGTCTCTGACAATATGGTCTATATCACAGCTATAATACTAACAACACAGAGGAATGATATTGTTGGAATCACTTTTGGAATGTTTTTTTTTTTCAGATAAGGAATGCTGAAAAACTTTGACAGCCAATCAGAATACATCCAATTTCAAAAAGCTTGTGCATTTAAAAGCATGACATATAAACAGCGTGTATAATTATAATACAGTATTATTTGTTAGTATTGATGCTTAATATAGTTAATGTTATAATAATGTTTATAGTAATTGTCATGTTGTGAACAGGTTTTTAGAAATACGCTCACTCTTTCATGATAGGGCACATTATTACAGCAGCCATGATCTAGCCAAAAGCCTAACTCCAATGTTGACGAAGTGGAAAGTTAATTTCCACAGTACTTTATCCAACTCGTTAAGGGCACAACAACATTTTTTTTTCCCACAAATTTTTCCATCCTTCTCATCAGATTATTTTAAAAAAGATCCAGTGTTATTGTAAAGTCACTCCAATTGAAGGGATAGTGTAACTACTTAAATTTGTCTTTTATAGTGTAAATAGAAATTATTGTTTTGATAGTTATAATACTTAAATTTTACGTTTAAATATTAAATTGACATTTTCAACCAATTGCGTCCAGTATGATTTTGGTGCATCACTCTATGATGTATGATTTATGGTATTTATTAATATTTAGATTTTTTATTTTATAGGTTCAATTTTAATTTTAATTTTAGTTTAAGTAATTTTGTTATGTGTTTTTGTCATTGTTATTTTTTATAGATATATGTAGCTTTAATTTATTTTTATTGCAGTTTTAGTCATTTTTGTACTGTAACTAAAACATTTATTAGTATTATTAGTAGGTTTTTCATCTAAATTTCTATTTTATTTGAACTTTATTTCAGTTACTGAAAATGATTTTTAATAGTTTTAGCTAAAAATAACACAGTGCTGCCCATGTCACTTTGAGATGTATTTTTAATAACAGGAGACAAAAGACAAACTAAGAGAAACAACCGCCAAGCTGACTCAAGCAAAGGAGGAGACTGAACAGATTCGCAAAAACTGCCAGGACATGATCCGCACATACCAGGTACTGTTTACTTATGATGACATGAAATCAGTACTGCCCACTAGAGGGCACCATATACAAACACTTGCCCTGCATGTAGAATGCAAAACAAGTCATCTATTATGACTTGGAGATACATTTCAAGTAGCGCATTTATAGTTTATTAAAAAGGTTGCTTCAGTCCTCTGCTCAACACAATATAAGTGGCTTATCTTCATCTGGGGGTATATAACCTAATTTGCAATTTCTGTTGCTTGTTATAAACTTAAGTGATTACACCTCTCTTTGTCTCCTGCAGGAATCTGAGGAGATTAAGTCAAATGAATTGGATGCAAAGCTGCGAGAGACCAAAGGAGAGCTGGAGAAGCAAAAACAAGAGCAGACAGACCATCTAGAGGTACATTTTCAATTCATTTACACTCAAGATTCCCTTGAGTCAAAGTCATTTTAAGAGCATAAATATAAGGCAATTAAGAAAAAACCCATTCAGATTGTTTTCATGATATCAGTATATTCTTACCCAGCAGGTACTGTCATAATTTACGACATCAATTTCTTCATTCATATTCAAGTAATGTGTTTCAGTAGGGAACAGAGGCCTCGTAAAATTTAGTTTTAAAACCTTTTGGGGGGCAGGTGTTTGTTATTATTACACCTCATATGTCTTTGGTTTGCTTCTTTTAGCAGCTCTGCCACTGTGCCTCTGAGATAAACCATTTGGCCCGAATGGCACTTTGCCACCTGCTTTTAAATGTATTTATGAGTAAATGAGCCTCCATTCACCAAGTGTCATTAGTACCTGAGCCCGACAATGAGTGTGTGTACTCCCTTATCAATGAGTCGCCCCTGTGCAAGAAATAGTGTTATTAACATTTGCATTATTAACATAGTGTTGCCTAGCAGGCGTCCTCTGCTGATTGTGATTACAATAATAAATAACGGTGATGCGGTGTGCAAAAGGAGGGGTTTTCATTGTCATTTTGTTTGATTGGCAGATGCACAAAGCTAAGATTAAGGAGTTGGAGGATCTGAAGAGGACTTTTAAAGAAGGCATGGATGAGCTGACCACCCTGCGGACCAAGGTAGAAAATCATTTCTAAAGATAACGCTATGAAATGATTCTGTGTAACAGTACATTATTTTGACGCTTTGGCACTCTCTCTGGCCCTCAGGTTAAGTGTCTGGAGGACGAACGGCCCCGCTGGGAAGACGAACTCTGCAAATACAGAGAGATCATTAACAGACAGAAGGCTGAGATCCAGAACCAGAGGGAAAAACTCACCGCTATCACTAGACTAGAGGAGCAGCACCAGAGGTCTGAACACTTGTGCCTACAGCAACCTATCACTGACCATGTCTATTATTAGTTCAGCTACCAGCTCATAGAGCCTCAACTATACACTACAGCCAATCTGATCTTTAGGACTAATTCTCTGAGTTTTTCAGGTCATGAAATGAGATTAATTTCTTGAGACACAATACCAATACCAGTGAATTTTTTTAAACCAATTTCAGTGCAAGGCAAACATAAATTTCTATTGAACACAATCATTTTAAACTATTTTAAAAGCCATTAATCAACATACAGCGCCCTCCACAATTATTGGCACCCCTGGTTAAGATGTGTTCTTAGACTTCTAATAAATTCTTTTTTTTTTTTTTTAAACAATATAGAACCACAATGCAAAAAATAGAGAAAAATCCAACCTTTAATTGAAGTACATTTATTCAGTGGAAAGAAAAAAAAAAAAAAAAAAAAATATATATATATATATATATATATATATATATATATATATATATATATATATAATATTATTATATATATATATATATATATATATATTTTTTTTTTTTTACATGAAATCATGTGTGTCACAATTATTGGCACCCCTGATGTTAATACTTGGTACAACCCCCTTTTTGCCAACAAGACAGTACTTAATCTCCTCCTATAACATTTCACAAGATTGGAGAATACAGAGAGAGGGATCTTTGACCATTCCTCTTTGCGCAATCTTTCTAGATCATCCAGAGTCCTGGGTCCTCTCTTATGCACTCTCCTCTTCAGCTCACCCCACAAGTTTTCAATTGGGATGAGGTCTGGGGACTGAGATGGCCATGGGAGGAGCTTGATTTTGTGTCTGCTGAACCATTTTTGTGTAGATTTCGCCGCATGTTTTAGGTCATTATCCTGCTGAAAGACCCAATGACAACCCATCTCCATCTTTCTGGCAGAGGCCATCAGGTTTTGATTTAAAATGTCCTGGTATTTCAAAGAGTTCATGATGCCATGCATCCTAACAAGGTTCCCAGGGCCTTTGGAAGAGAAACAGGCCCACAGCATCACAGATCCTTCACCATACTTCACAGTGGGCATGAGGTGCTTTTCCACATACTCATCTTTTGTTTTACGCCAGACCCACTTAGAGTGTTTGTTGCCAAAAAGCTCTTAGTCTCATCTGACCAAAGCACACGGTCCCAGTTGAAGTCCCAGTACCGCTTAGCAAACTCCAGACGTTTACGTTTGTGACTGTAGGTGAGAAAAGTCTTTTTCCTTGCATGCCTCCCAAACTGCTTGTTGGCATGTAGATAGCGTCTGATGGTTGTTATGGAAACTTTGTGACCCCAAGATGCCACTCTTTGATGCAGTTTTCTAACAGTGAGATTTTTTTACTTCTCTTACCATCCTCCTCACGGTGCGTGGTGGCAAGATAAACTTGGGTCCTCATCCAGCCTTGTATGTCACTGTTCCAGTTGTTTTAAACCTCTTAATGATTCCTCTGACTGTAGATATGGGCAAGTTTAGGCGAGTGGCTTTTTTCTTGTAGCCATTGCCTGACTTGTGAAGGTCGACACACATCTGCCTTACTTGAATGGTGTGTTCCTTTGTCTTTCCCATGTTGAAGAGTAGATAAGAGAAATGGCCTCTGTGTCACGTCATATTTATACCACAGGGAAACAGGAAGTTGTGAATTACTAATTAAAAGTTTCTAGATACTCTGATCAACTTTAAAAACTACAGTAAATATTACAAAAATGCTTCAATTACATTTATTTTATAGGAATTGTTAGAGGTGCCAATAATTGTGGAACAGGTGATTTTATAAAAAACTTTTTTTTTTTTTGTCATGGATTTTTTTTTTTTTTTTTTTTTTTTTTAATTCACTTGTTAATGGTTAGATTTTTCTAAAATTTTCAGTGTGAGATTATGCTTTGCAATAAAAAAATTATTTATTTTTCGGCTTTTAACGCATCTTAACCAGGGGTGCCAATAATTGTGGAGGGCTCTGTATCATGAAATAACAATGACATTTTTTACAGAATTTATTAATCTAGGTATACATGTTATAAATATATGATAAATGCTGATAAATATACTATGGAAAAAATACTATAGTTCATTGGTAATTTGTGTTTGTTCATATAAATAGAAATAATTCCATAAATCATTTGTTTTACATATATATTATATATATAAAATAATTAGCATTAAGTTATCATTAAGATTAATAACTGTTCTAAATAATTGATATAAATAATCATTCTTAATTTATAATACTAAGTAAATAATACATTAAAATAATGGTATAAAGCTTGTATGTATTTTAAAAAAAATGAAATAAACATCATTTTCTAGAATGAAGATCAATGAAAAGAAACTATATGACATTGAATAGACTGGTGTTGTTATTGTTTACTAAAATGAACACTATTAAAAATAGATAGTTAATAATTGTTAATTGAAATATAGCTAAAAAAATAAATATTAGATGAAAAGACTAACTGAACTGAAATAAAATGTTCAAGTTGAAGAGCTAAAATCACTTAAATTATTTGAACTGAAAAAAACAAAACAAAAATAGAAATCTATATAAAAAACAATAAAAATGACAAACACACAACACTGAAACTTAATCTGAAATTAAAATAAAAACTGAAAATCTAAAAAAAATGAAAATACACTGTTACACTGGACTTTACTCCCAGCCTTGTTTTTGTTTGTGTGGGTATAAATATGTAGTCTACTCTGATCTATAATAATTCAGATAACACTACAGACTTTATTCTCTTTAGCATTTTTGAATGGCATCTGCATTCCACTTTCTGATCCTTAGACCTATTAATTCTGCCATGCTTCTGTTGAGCATGGAGCATCGGTACAGCAGCCTGACCTTGAGCGATCTCCCAGCGGTTGGTGGACCCTGCTGATGCAGGAACTGCAGGTGGATGTGAATCCACTGTAGCGTGATCACACAGGCCCCTGCAGCACTGACAGAATAATTCATACCTCCATGCCTGCCTCACAGGGGCTGCTCTGATTTCACTTCTGGTGGCCACATAAACGTGTCATTCAGCTGTATTAGCTCATTCTTATTTTGAGGGTATTTAAAAATTCTACAGCAGATGAGTTATGTGTATTCCCAAGAATCACACACCTTGTCTGTAGTGTATTAATTTAGAGCCTTCAGTCGGACACTTTTATGGTCTATGGAGTCATTTGGTCAGGTGGGAATACTGGTACACCATTATGATGAAACTAGACATATTGCTTAATAGCAAGGCCTGTACACGTGTTGGTCCCCGTGTCTGACGTGTATGTGTCTTTTTCAGGGATGATGAGGAGATTGCGTCCTTGCGGGAGGAGGTGGAGAATCTGAACTCTCAGATCAACGACTTGCAGAGGGACATTGAAGGCAGCAGAACAAGAGAGGCGGAGCTACTGGGCTTTACTGAGAAACTGACCAGTAAAAATGCTCAGCTTCAGTCTGAGAGCAACAGCTTACAGGCCCAGCTGGACAGATTGAACAACAGCTCCAGAGAGCTGCACAGCAAACTAGAGGAGACTGAGAGATCCCTCTCTGAAATGGTAAGACGATTGCTTGTGTTAAACTGCTCTATCAGTGTTGGGGAGGTTTCTTAGAAACCATACCATGCCAAGTAGCAAGCTACTTGCAATTAAAAGTAGTTGAACTACAGCCAAGCTACTCTGAAAGTAGTTGGCCACAGTACAAGGCACTAAAAAAATATATTACAATCCACATTTATTCAAGCTGTTTAAAAGAGCAATATCTTAATATAATTAACGGATAATTTATTAAAACTGTCCGTAATATTTATTTGGCATACAAACATTCATCTTAATTAGGGGGAGAGCGTGAAACTTGAACACAAGTGTAGACTAAGTAATAAGTTTTATATCTTAAGTGAAAATATTTCTAAACAGCAGTGTTTAATTAAATATGTATTAGCCACAGAAAAGGAAACGTAAAATGCCACACAGGAACACTACTGAGTAATGACTGAAATTCAATTATAATGATCTCGTTTATTACAATGAACCATTGCAGTGAAACAAATCGGATTACTTATCGCTAGCTACAGTGCTACCTGTTAGAATAAGTAGCTTCTTTGTTTGCTACTGGAAAATCTATGGTATTATTGAAATAGCTACGATATTTTCACATTACTATTACTTTTGGTTGGTTACTTCCAAACATTTATTTATTTATTAAATGTTTTATTTGATTAGGGACAGATACAATAAACAGAGATGAAACTGAAATAACAGTCATCCCATGCATATACCATAGTGCTTGTAGCCGAAGCTAATTTGCAACACTTGTCCCTAGGAGGGCTTTTATAAATTACAGTTATAAGAAACAACAAGTAGCACACAAATTTATAATATAAGTACACTAAACATGACTACAAGTTTGTTGATGTATCAACCAAGATTTTGTGGCTTTTTTAAAATGATTATAATTTGCAATAGATTTTAAATAGTCAGGCAATGAATTCCAAAATTTTACACCTTTCACTGAGAGAACAGTCTGAGCAAATGATGTTTTACAATGTATAACTTTACAATTTCCACTAGAAGCCACTCTAGTGGACCTACTGCTCCCCTGCAGTCTCTCAAAAAATTTGCAAAAGGGCATAGGGACTAGACCATTTAAACATTTAAACACAAACTTTACATAATGAAAAAAGACAAAGTGAGCAAAGCTCAAAATCTTGTATTTACAAGAATTTAATTTAATCAACCTGATTAATTATGGATTGATTTGTCTGAGACCAAATAGCTAATCCATATACCATATGTGATAGTTTCATCGAATTTAAAAACAAAAAAGCATGATCATATGTTAAACAATTTCTTATTATTCTGAAACTAGAAAGATTTGCCTTAATTGTTTTACGCAACTTTTTAACATGACTTTTAAAATGTAACTGAGAATCTAAAATCATACCAAGATATTTTTCTTTTTATACTTATTCTATAATCTCATCTTTAATTCTAATGTTTAATGATTCTGTTGCAGGTAATTTTCTTACTGAAAAGCATATGGGCTTTGTCTTTTTAGTATTTAAAGTTAAAAAAAGAGGCATCAAGCCAAGCTGACACTTTCTCTAAGTTTCTAGTTAACTTTTCTTAAATTTCCACACAATTCCTACCAGATATGTAGATAACCATGTCATCAGCATACATTTGAAGACTCGCATCAGGACACACTTCTGGAAGATCATTGATATAAATGCTAAAAAGAATTGGACCCAAAATTGTTCCCTGAGGAATTCCTATCAATATAATGAGGAACTGACTTAACATTATTAATGACAAGATTTTGTTCACAACTTTTTAAATACGAATCAAACCATAACAGAGATTGTTTTGATATATAATACTTTGTTATTTTTGATATTAAATATTATGGTTTACAGTATCAAATGCCTTTTTCAGATCCAGGAATACTGCACCAACTTTGAATCCTTTATCAAGTGACCGCTTAATATTTTCTAATAATAAGCAAGTAGCTGTTTCTGTAGAATGGTTATGTCTAAAACCAAATTGTAAAGGGTGTGAAAGATTATTAGTCTGTGCACTACTCATCTATGACATCTATTTATGTGTTTTGAATGGCCAGTTTAATTATAGCGACTCCTTAAGAGATACACACACACACACACACACACACACACACACACACACACAAATGGCTTTTATTTGAAGCATTACTCGGTTTGTGTATGTTTTCAGACGGACAGATTGAAGAAAGAGGAGCAACAAAGGCAGGAGGAAGTTCTGGCATTGCAGACAGAGAGAACAACACTACAGAAGGAGACATCGCAACTAAAGACACGCGTGGAGGAATTACGAGACGAACTGGTCACTCAGAAGAGAAAACAGGCGGCCAACATCAAAGACCTCACCAAGCAGCTCACACAAGGTTAGCGCTTTTCACAAGCAGCTCAAATAATTTTCACTATTTATTGTTTTACATTTATTTTTATGTATTGATTTATTTTATTATTCTTTATTGTTGATTTTTTTAATGTATAGATTTTATGTTTATTATTGATTTTATTTAATCATTTTTATGATCATCTCGTCATTCCTCCACGCGTGGCCTAATGGTTAGAGAGTTGGGCTTGTAATCAGAAGGTCGCCGGTTCGATTCCCGCACCAGCAGTACCATGACTGAGGTGCCCTTGAGCAAGGCACCAAACCCCAAATTGCTCCCCGGGCGCTGGAACATTGGCTGCCCACTGCTCCGGGTGTATGTTCACTACTGTGTGCATGCACTTGGATGGGTTAAATGCAGAGGACCAATTTCGAGTATGGGTCACCATACTTGACAATGCATCACTATTTTTTTTATATTTTTTTTTTTTATATTGAGGACAGAAATAGTGAGAAATGATCTCAAATGCAGCCACATGCTTTTGCAAAACAAGCCTTTCATGGTCAAGAAGGATGTTAAGCATCAAACTGGCTTTGAACCCAGATTTTACCCTTGCCACCAAAATTATTAAAGTTGTTTACTAAAGAAAAAAAATCGCCATAAAACTAAAATCTGGAATTTGTTCATTTTAAAATTTTGTAAACACATAAACAACAGCTAAATTGGCTAATATATATGTAAGTATGCAAGATAAAGCAGTATTTAATGTCGTCTCAGTCTGTTGCATAGTTATGTTCATGTTTTTTGAGGATGAGAGCATGTCACACAACAGGTCCATGCTGGCATCTTCCTAATTTGGCTCGCTTCTACCAAGTAACTCCTGCCAAAATACTGTAGAGTTGGACGCACAACCTTTGACGTCAATATGGGAAACATTCTCCTCCCTTTTAAGAACATATTCATTTTTTTTATCCTATATATGCACAATTGTAAGTTTGGTTTCATTTAGCATTGCTTTTTTTCTCATTTTGTTTACTCTATCAGATATGACCCTCCAATTAAGAACCATTGATGCAAATGATTTTAATACAAAATGAAAGACAATAAAGTAACAAATCATAACACAATTACAAAAAATGGCTATATCGTTCCACTCTCATATTGTTTTTCTCCTCTGTCTAGATGTCTTAACTAGAATTCGATTTGTTATTTTAATAGGCTCGCAGTGAGTTACTTCTCCACGCTCCCAGGAGCCCACAGGCACTGTTAGTAATTATCAAGCCATATTGACGATCTTGGTGGGGCAGACTGACGTTCATTGCAGACAGATTGAGTTTATGTATCTCTGCCTGCCTGTAGCCACAGGAAAGGCTAGGTTAGGGCACAAGACTGTTTCATAGCATCTTTTCTTTGAGAGGAAGGGAGGGCAAGGGAGAAGAATGTGCGCCATGGGACTTTTTTTAGTGTCAGAGGAGGCATACAGTACGTGAAAGTATTTTTAAACGAATCTATTTTTTCCTCCTCCTCCTTTTTGGGTCCCCGTGATCTTCAATATCTTTTCAAGGTCTGCATGTTAAATGTGAAACTTAATTCTGCGTAGTTGACAGACGCTCCAGATGTGCCTGGTGGGTGGGAATTTTATGGTGGGGTCATATACCCCCCCCCCCCCCCCCCAGCAGGAGCAGCACTGGAATGAAGCAGTGAGGGGTACAAGCACTCGGTCATTGGCCCATTACTGTTACTGAGGTATCTGTCTCTGCCAGAAGTGTGTGTTTTTGTCAGTGTAAGAGAAAGAAATTATTGTGTGCTTGTGCCCTTGTGTAGCTCGTAAGAAGCTGGAGCAGGTGGAGAATGGAGGATGTGATCGAGAAGGCAGCAGCATGGGCAGCCGCTCCAGTTCTTCAGGTACATCTATTTAACACTTCATTAGAGATGATGAGAGCGACACGCACTCAGTCATTTTTATCTTTTCTTCATGAGGCCTACATATAATGCATTATAAAAGTGTTCATAATGCCTTATACAACAGTTCACCCTTGCTGATTTTTAGACCTCTTGCTCATGTGATGTTGCTTAATTGCAATACACTTTGTTCTCCATATCTTTTCATAAATAGTTGGAAGCACAGTTATTATGTTATAATAATTACCTATTCACGTAAGCACCTTTAAAGAGCGTAATCCATTGAAATGCATAATGAACACATGAAATTGGGTCTTTTAATGCATTATACTTTTGAAAAAGCTAACTATGAATATGTAAGTTATTGTGAAGGTCCATGTATATTCAAATAGAAAAGTGTTATTTTAAACTGTAATAATATTTCACAGTATTACTGTTTTTACTGTTTATGATCAAAAATGCAGCTTTAGTGAGCATGAAAGACTATGTGTGTGTGTGTGTGTGTGTATATAGATGGATGGATGGATGGAATGTTTCTGGTTTAGTACAGATTAGGTTACAACAACAACATTTCACTGTCTGAATCTGACAAGCCTAAAAACAAAAATTAAAAGTACAGTGACACACTTGCAATCGATATGTAAAGTTATATCCAGTCTTCCAACATATAGAAAAGTAGTCCCACTTTATAAAGGACACTTTAGGTAAGTATAAAACTAAAATACTGTAAAGTTTTACTAAAAAAATCATGTAAATGCTTTAACAAATCTAATCTTAATATTTATGCATTTAAACCCTCTGGAATGCTGACCTGGTTTACTTTCTTGTAAGTGTGTTACTGTAACCTGCAATTTTTTAGATTGAGACATGAGTCAAAATTAATTTCTGTGGTGATCATCGTTACCAGTAGCATTTGCGGCAAAAACATCCAGAATATTCTTCTAAACTTAGTGCCAAGTTTCTGTCTGTGTTGTTTGTAATACTGCTCTTATAGTGTGACTATAGCTGGATAATGTTTTGAATCTCTCACTTTCAGGCTCTCTAAATGCACGGGGCAGCAGTATGGATGATCGCTCTCCAGAGAATCAGTCCGGTTCATCGGTGGTAGTGGTGGACAGCTTCCCTGAGGTGGACAAAGCTGTGCTGGTGGAGCGCATTGTGCGGTTGCAGAAAGCACATGCTCGTAAGAACGAGAAGATTGAATTCATGGAGGACCACATTAAACAGTTGGTGGAGGAGATCAGGAAAAAGACAAAGTGAGTGAGAGCAAAAAAGATGGAGTGGAGGGTAAAAGACGATGGAGAAAAGCTCCTTTGCTCCCATCCCAAAGCTTAATTTGACATTTACAAATAAGCTTGAAGCTGCCTGGGTGACATTGATATATATATTTTCTTATATATCCAAAGTTGTGATGAAGGAAACCAAATAGAATCCATGAGTTTATTAGAAAATTAATAATGCAGAGGAACCAAAAAGCATTTGGACACTTATGCTGCACTGAAAAATGTATGAACGTCTAATAAAATATCAAAATGTGGCATTTATTTTTAAATGAATATAGCACAAATTTTTGCCTCGCAGAAATACTGAAATAGTCAAACCCATTAATTAAAGCACAAGTTTGGCCATACAGTGTGTTTAATATCTAACACTGTGATATTCAGGCAGTTTTAAGTGTCCAAATATTTTTCGTTGCCACTGTAGAGTAGCTCTGAGCTCATGGTTTGGAGAATTTCTCCGTGTCGCCCCTCCTTTCCATCTGGTTGAATTTGGCTGGTCATTGTCCCTCTCTTGCATCCTCTCTTTCTCTTTATTTTTCTTTTGTTGGGTTTTTTCTTTATTTATTTGTCTGGGGCTTCCTGACCAAAGCTTGTATCTTGTCTGACTGAAGATACAATGAATTACAATGAATTACAAGAGGAAATCTGGCAGACATTCCTCTTTTTCTTTCACACACACACACTGAGCTAACCTATGTTTCTGACAGAGAGATCTTGGCAGTGATATTTATAGCTGTCAGTTCTTGCGGGAGTTTGCTAACGATGCCTGATACATATTCATACGTACCTCCATACATGAGGAATCAAGCCGCCAGTGCCCATTTCGCCACAGAAAAAAGCATCTTTTTGTTAAACAAAGTGAAAGGTCTCAGAGAACGAGAGCACTTTGTTTATGTCTTTGGATGAGATAAATAATTTAACATGCCGCAGAGGGCTGCGAGTTGGGTTGCCGCCACCACTTTGGACAGAAATGCCATTTCGGTCTCTTTACCATCGCTTGAGTAATGATAGGCCTTGAATTGGTCCACCTGCACTAACCCACATTCATTAGTTCTAATCAAAGACGCATCCCATTGAGGTCAGGCTTAATTTAGCCTCCTTAGCTGATCTTTAGCCATTACATGCAGCTGAGCTTCCTCAATGAGTCCAAATTCCCCAAGCGGTGGAATGTTTCCCAGTGTTTATCGACTGTTGCTGTTCGAATGACACACGGAAGGTTAGATCTAGCCGGTATATCATTAAAGGCTCAGTGGAAATTGATTACAGCATAAAACTGAGGTTGATTTAATAACGTTTCCTTGATTTAACAGCGTGACTACACCTAGCTGAGGATTTCCATTTATCTCTAAAGAGATAAGCCTAAGTATACTCACTGCGCCTCTCATCAAAGGCGTTTAGAGGAAAACGCTGATGTTCTGGAATTGATACCAAGTGACGTTGGATTTGCATGTAATTAATTTTTATTGGAATGCTGCATAAATCATTGCTATATTTAATGATGATTGCTAAATTTGAGCAAACTCCTAGCTTAAACTTGAGCATGAACAAATCATATGGCTTGGTGTGGAGAGGTATGGATTTTTGTCCAGTGGATGATGAAATGTGTGGGAAAAAAACGATTGAATGCTGGGGACTTAAGTGATATCGAAGGACCAGAATTGAAAATCATGGAAATATTGTCATGTGAACTCCAATGTAGTGGCAGTTTTGCACAGACAAGCACCATTTTCAGAAACTTTAATAATGTAGTTTGAAATTGTAATGTATGAAATGCTATGTGACTGCAAATGCTGGTAACTGGTTTGGGTATTTTTTGACCCATAAATATGTTCTGATGAACACTTTTGCATCTTGATTGAAACAGGGATACGCTGTCTAGATTTATCTTTGATATTAGCTTTGATTTGATAAGCTCTTTGATATGAGCTCTCATCTTTACTCATGCTTCAGCTGTAGTGCTAGAAACTCAAAATCCTCATAAAATAAACATAAAGATTCACATTTTGTCTTTTGATTTCTTGAATGAAGACAAGCTTAGAACTCACATATACGAACAGACTGTCAAATCCTAACTATCTTTATTTCACCCTATGGCTCGTGTCTGTTTTTCTACACTGTTCTGGTGTTCCCGCTGTCTGTCTTTCACTTTTTCTGCCTCTAGGCTGTGAGAATCAGGCCATGCCTCTGCGATTAAGCTAATACTGTGATCTCTTTTATACGAATAGGTCTTGAAATCAAAATCAAATGTCAGAATGGTGTCAGAGCTGTGGCACATGATGTTGTACATCTGTTGTCCAGCCTGGGTCATGTCCTGATCCAATTCTCCCTCTTTCCCTCAAGTTTACTGTCAGTTCTCCACTGTCCTATATATAATATAAATCAGTAGTGGCAGTGGATTACTATTAAATTGTATGTATGTAATGTATGGGTGTGCATGCATGTTTAGTTAGAGACAACTTTTTAATTTCTTTGTGTTTCGTTTTGTTAAATACTACCATTATGGAGCTGGGGTCCTCTTGGACCCCATATTAGTGAAAGGTAAGTTATTCGTTTTTATATTTTCTTTCTTTTGTGTGTGTGTGTGTCTATGTGTATGTATATGTGTGGGTGTTCGTCCTTTATGTAGCATCAGCACATCACAGAAACTTTGTTTGCCAAGCATATATGAATTTTCCCTGGTTTCTTTCCTGTCACACTGATAAATAACCGCTTTGAGACATTTTGAGTCATCAGGATGGAAAAAACACAATTCTTTTTAACAGTTTGTTTGATAGCTGCCCCAGTGTGTTCATTTCAGATTCAGACAGTGAAATGAGAGTGAATTCATCAATTCAGAAAGCACTTACATAGTTTTTTTTGTTCTCAGGCGGAGACCTTTACCCTCACGTCCTCTAATGGCTTTGTCTCGAGCATTGGTCTGAAGAAACCATTAGAATCGAATTTGGTCTTTATTTGGGCCACTGCAGAGAAAATAGATTTGAAATAGCGGTGGCTAAAGAGAGAACTCTCTCCTGGAGACTAAAAGATCACTCCATCACTACATCATCCTTTATAGAAAACCACACAGGCTGTTTTTTTTTCTCCCTTTTCTATTCCAGCATATTAAATGAACAACAATACTGATGGAGATGATAATTACTTTAGATTTCCATTTGCCCGCTACTGTGGTTCAGATTGAAGCACTTAAAGCTGAATTATGTTTTGTTTTTTTAATAAGATCTCTAAAACTCTGGGTATAAAGTGTGTTCTCCTCTCGTCTTTTTTTTTTACATCAGTTACAGTTACATCAATTAGGGATTGACATTTTGGTAGCAATTTGAACTAGGAAATCATAAATAATATTTATTGTTGTTGTTGTTGTTGTTGTTATTATTATTATGAACACTATGAGCTTATTTTTTTATACTCCTAATTCCAAATTTGGTGAAAAGCTGTCTCTTTTTTTTTCTGTGCTTTGTTGTACTTTTACTTTTATAGCCTTGTTTTCATTCAGGTAAAGTTACATATAGCATTCTACCCTTGTTAAGGACTTTTACGCAAGGCCATACTGTGACTTCCATTTTAATTTGATTAATTGAAAACCAATCTTTTATATACTTCAAGAAAGCCATTAACCAAAAAACCTTTCAGTCTTAAATCAAAATCAAGAAGCCTGTTCCTTATCTACACTTAGTAGATGACCACTATATTCCTTCACTAATTAAAACAAGCTAATAGATTTTTTTTCAAGAAGTACTCCTGGACAAAGTGACAATGACATGAAAAGCTTTTTCAATGAAATGAGTGTCACGTTAAATAAAACTTATGAGACCGGCTGGCTGAGATTTAGCCGTTCAAATCATCTAGAGTGAAAGAGAGAGACACTCATGAGGTGGATACGGCTAATGGGGTCCTAAAGGCTGCTGTCTTTCCCTCTTCTGTCCCTGGGTTTGTTAGTAATGTCACCTTTTACCTCCTCGCTGAGGGTTATGGTGTGACAATGGCCTTTATGGCTTGAGATTTCATTGACACTTAAAATTGCTGTGTGTGCATGTGTATATATACGCTATTCAGTGCACAATGCAATTAAACCTCTTTGTGTTTCGTGCAGGATTATCCAAAGTTACGTGCTCAGAGAAGAGTCTGGAGCTTTGTCTTCAGAAGCATCAGATTTTAACAAAGCCCACCTGAGCCGGAGGGGAGGTATCATGGCATCGTTGTACACCTCCCACCCTGCCGACAGCGGACTCACTCTTGACCTCTCACTGGAAATCAACCGCAAACTCCAGGCTGTGCTAGAGGACACTCTGCTCAAAAACATCACACTGAAGGTAGAGGTCACCATCCACATCCACACTATCCACTCCATGAAACCACACTATTCATTCCATGAAATCAGATGGGAGTTTTGTGGCTTGTAGGTCATTATCTGTTAGTTTTAAAGCCATTTATTTGCTAGTACACACTAGGCAAAAAACAATATCGTATCAAGATTGCGATGAAGTCGATAATGATGATCAGCTCTGGACATTTTTACTCAATATGGATTAATCTAACAGCCTGTCACACAGCAGAAATAAACAAAACAACAGCCAGTCAGTGCTTTTCGCTAATAAGTCTGAATGTTATGCATGTCTCTGTGTGAATGAATAGCGTAGCTTCATCTACTACACAAACGCAAACACATGACGCTCACTATTTTCAGCATCTGCTGTCTCAGTCCACGGGAACTTCATCTCCGGGGCTGCTCCGAGAGTCACTTCATGAGCATTTCACCATTTTAGTTGAGAAAAAAAACTACCGTCAAATGCACACTAAAATAGAAAGATCTTCATGACAAACTGTCAAGATAAAATTTGGTTTAACTTGAAGAAATGATGACACAAATATATTACTAAATGAAGTAAATCTAAACTAAAATGTAATTCTTAATGATAATAAAATTATTATTTTTGAATATTTTTGGCTATGTTGCCCAGCACTAGTATAAACTTAAAGCTGTGATCACATTAGCCAAAAAGGTCCATTGTAAATAGCGCTGTTCCTACAAAAGTCACTTTGAAACCATGTAACTTTCTGTTTGTCAATGTAGCGAATTTGCAAGGTCAACATGAATACACGAAAAATATGTGCCCAATATTAAAATTATGTAATTATTTTCATGTTATAGCCAGTATTAAAATTTCATAATATTTTGTCTAAATAAATTTGAAATTCTACAAGGGGATTTAGGCATCACAACATTATAACGTACAGTATTAAAAACTGATATTTGGATTACTAAGCATTAGATGACGGCAAAGGTGATGTATATGTACAATATCCAAAAATGATTGATGCTTATTAATATTTAGTATCAGCCAGTAAATGATGTGCCAATATATTGTGTATTCCTAGACGAGCCCCTTAATATGTCCCACTCAAACCTCCTGATTCAACAGGAAGAACATCAGCAACCTAAGAGGAAATTGCAATTGTCAAGTGATTTCACGGGGTCTCTATGTCCTTTCACAGCATGCGTTTGCAACAGTGTGACCATATATAGCCAAACTAGGTGTTCAGATATTTATGTTAGTATTGAGTTCCACAATAGCATCCGCTGATGTAATTGCAATTATTAAACTAAGCTTCTGCGTAACTAGATTCCTGGTGATGTTATCGGAAGAAAAGCAAATTTGGTGGTGATGGATGACTGTTGAGTAAGTGGGCAAATTCCCATGCTGGCAGTGACCAGTTCTCGGTTATAGAGCCGCATCCAGGTCACAACAGGGACAGCAGCTTTCCTGTTTGAGGGAGCACATCAGCGGGGAGATCAGTAAAATTAATAAAGTATGTTTTGAGGACAGTGCGCAAGGGGAACGCAGAGCTCCATTCAAAGCACAATGGCAGGATTACAGTCTTAGCATGAGATAAGCAGGAAATCAGACCGATTCGAAGCAAAACAGCCTGAAATTGCCTGATTATCCTAGCTTACAGGCTCGCTTCTCTCAGATGTGCCTCTTTTTGGATTCTGTGTGTATGTATGAATGAATTGAATGGCAGTGAAAATAATAGCATTAGTCCTCACAGCTGTCTGATTTGTTTCTCTCGCTACAGGAGAATCTCCAAACGCTGGGTTCGGAGATCGAACGACTAATCAAACAGCAAAGGGTGCCGGACGACACAGCCGGAAGGAAGTGAAGTCAGTCGAGGGGAAGAATGTTACAATAAATAGCACACGCTGTACGTTACGAAACGATTTACTCCGTTTGGGATCAAAACAGTACTCTTCTCATCAGACAAGTTCAGTCTGTTTTATACACTGGAGGCACAGTTCAAAAGAAGGACTGAACTGCGCTAAGGATACTTGCGTGACAAATGACTGGAAAGCAAAGAGATTACCGAGAGCCTGTGCTCACTTTTTTCACATTGTGCCCAACTGTCCTCTCTTCGCCGTCCCCTGCGATGTAGCCGCGTCATCTGTGCCTTGATGACTCAGTTCATCAGGTTCAGAGCAGAATTGCAGTCCTAAATCCAACAACGTGGTGAAGATGAATGACTATTCTCATAAATGTGACCCCACGCTCTTATGAAGAACAAAAAGTGCTGGACTAATGGAGACCCGTGGATTCTGCAGCTCTTTAGAGACTTTTTCCTCTGTTCATTGCACCGCAGGTTAATGGCCGCTCCTCGCCGCAAACGTGCCAATTAATGAATGTATTATGTAATGAGAAGGACCCTTGCGTCTAATCCCACAAGCTCTGACCCAGGAGTGTGGGCAACATTCCCCGTTCGAGCTGCTGCTAGGTTACTGCTACACCCGGATAGCATTATCTCTCGCAAAGCACTTAGGTGAGAAGGGCCATGCCAAAAAACACAGTCTCATTATGAAGTTAAACACATTAATCAGAATGAATAACTACATCTCAGAAATTTTGATACATCTAGGGCTAGTCTTAAGGGAGCTTGCGGTTTGTTCTATCTGGATTAAGTTGTAATTAAATATTATTGTTGTTTTTCCCCCCTCTTCTGCTTTCTACCTCTGCTTATATGTTTTCTGTAGAAACAGCCTTGTGATTATTTTTTTTTTTTATGTTCCAGCTTTTTTTAAATGAATGGTATGACTTTGCAATGCTGCTTTTGAAGAGCCCGTTGCTCCCCAAAGAGATGTAGAGTGTAAAATCCCTGTGAAATGAAGGAGACATTGTAAATATTAAGGGCAAAAGTGCAATTTTAACCCCCCTCTTTCTTTGTTTGACTGAGCCGTAATCGCCCTGGCCAGGATCCCATCTGAGACTCCAGCAAAATATCCCCCGTTAGCATCCAGTTCCGTGGTGATGTAACCATATGGTACACAACATCGTGCAGAGCTGAATCCATTCCAACCGATGAATTGCGACTGCCTGAGGCATCACCGGTCTGCTTCTTCTTCCGGTGGGGTGCATGATGAAGGATCGCCCCGTCGGATGCTGCTGATGAATTTTTTACGTTCACCTTTACAGTAGATGACTGGCAGATCTCAGACAGTTTATCAACCATTTTAGTGCCATTCTCAGTCTTCTGGGTTTTCTCACGCTTGAGCCGCTATTGAAAGTAAAATCATGCCCATACACTGTGATAAAGGGTTTATAATAACTTGACATACTGCAATATAAGCTTGTCAAGGTCATATCAGCTGTTCTAACACAATCCCAAACAAATTGCAGACATTCCGGAAAACGCTGGACGAAGGAAATTATGCAATGCTAGCAGAAAAATAAGCATTTACACAGAGCCCTTAATAGCGAAATGAAGACTCTGTAATCTGTCGGTAATTTATCAGTGTACTTTACATTCATAATTTATTTAATGTCTCAAAATACAAGAAAGATCTCTTGAAGTATGTATGTATGTTTGTGAATGGTGAATTGAAACTGATGAGAAAAAGAAAAAAATGTGTCGATTCTGTCATTTGTGCTCTGCTTGATTGTATAGTGAGTGAAACTGTGATTATAAATTTGTAGATATATTGTACAATGGTCCAGTGTTTTTAAACTTCTGGAGTCTGCTGTATATATGAAGTTTAAAGGGGATTAAAATGAAAATATTATAATCGGAAGTCATTTTCATTTGTTTTAAACCTTTAATCTATTTTTTATAAAAAATAGTTTTATTTTTTAGCTGTAATATTTTATTAATATATTTTATTTTATTTTTATATTACTTTTATATGTATAAATTAGATCATTTATAGATGTTTTTATAAAATAGCAGAAAATCTAGGAAAAATTTCTGGTTTCATGCATATCAACAGTGAATAATGGGGGAGGGTTGTTTTCTCCTCCCTAATAAAACCCTATTTATTTTTGCCACCATAACTATTCACGATTAAATGGTTAGTTGCATTTTATTATTCCATTAAATCTTGCATTTTCCCTGCTGTCTACAGCCCGATCAGAGCTGCTGTCCATTTTGAATGACTGAGTGCACAAACCACGTGTCTCCCTGACCAATTTTACCTGCATTGCTGTAAGTAACATTATGTAACAGTAGCAGGTGATGTCCAAAACCAACAGTTCATGTGTACTGGGCCTTGACTTTTCGATCCTCTTTCCCACAAACCACGCAGAAACAGAAAAAACACAGAGTGCTCCTCATATTGGGCAGGTCAACATAAAGAAAAGTTATTATTATTGTATTACAAGACTGCTAGTACTAATAAACTACTTTTTCGAAAGCGCATTGCATCTACCCCAGTTAACTGATATTTTTAGGCAAACCGCCGCAGGACACCGAGTACGGAAACTCACTTTTGAAAAATAATTTAGGTGGTGCATTTCCT
This sequence comes from Tor tambroides, assembly GCA_021397915.2. Taxonomy (NCBI): domain Eukaryota; kingdom Metazoa; phylum Chordata; class Actinopteri; order Cypriniformes; family Cyprinidae; genus Tor; species Tor tambroides. The sequence continues at coordinate 24,268 of JAFVLL020008409.1, forward strand.
GTTAGCTTCGACTTGCGCTAATAATAGACGTGTTTACACAAACGGCCGAATGTGTTTATCAAACAGAAGCACTGTCTACATGAAATGCACACAAGTTTTTGCCATCTGAAGAAACCTCCTACATGTACCGCAATGTCATTTTGCAAACAGCTTCAACTTTCAAAACTAAACTCTGCAACTCTTCCTCTACTCTTCTGTCTTTTATATTGGACACTTGCACCCTGCTTGCTTTAAATTCATCTCACCTGTGTGGCATTTCAGAGTCTGCTGGAGGTGTTGAGAGATGTACATGGCAAAGAGCCATTGCGTAAACTCAGATCAGTGCCTATTTTTAGCAATTCAGGATAACGTGCTCAGACACTCATATCAGCCTTGGAGACCCCCAGAGAATTCATGAGACTTGTTCAATGTTTTCGACTATCTGCGAGGTCTTGTCGTGAGCAACAGGAATGTTTGTGAGGTTGTCTACCCACATGTTTTGTGAATATATCTTTACGTAAATATAATCAGATCCAGATTCTTGTTTTTAGAAAGTAGCATTTTTTCCATTAAAATGTCTTTATCAGATTGAACATAAAATGCACAAAATAGGAAAATATTATTGGGCCAACTTACATATTGTTTCATGTCACGTTCACGTTTTTTTCTTTGTCTTTTGCTGAAAACACTTTTAATGTCATAACACGTTATTTTAAATTGAATATAATTTTAGCCAACGAAAATTTTGTTGACAAGTAGAAAATTAAACTTTGCAAAATTAAAATTCAAACACTATGTATAATGTAGGCTATTTAGGCTACTCCTGAAGTAATGTTTTAATGAGAACACTAACAATGTATTATTATTATTATTATTATTATTCATTTTACGCGATTCAGTGAGTTGTTACGGAATGCGTATTCACAACGTGATTTACACATTGGTCACGTGACACAAATTCGTAAACATGTAAATTCACCTGCGCTTTTTCTAAAGATGTAAATACTTAATTGTAATATTACGTTTATGTTGGCCTAGTATATACGTAGTTCAAACGGGGCAATAAATATTCCAAAAAATAAAAAATAATGTATATTTTCCTAACGATTTTATTTTATTTATTCTTTATGAAAAAATTTTAAGCCGTTTAACTGTAGTCATGATGCATATTTTTTCTGGTTTTCGTTTTGGTGACGAAATAAATAAATAAATTAATACATACACACACACATACATACATACAACACCTTCCGGCAGTAATTTACGTGACGACACTGTTGAATGTCATAAATCTCATTTTAGCTCATGAAAAGGATTATCATAGTTTTCATCACACACTTCACAATACAGTAAGTGTGCGCGTGGATATAGTGATCCGAAAGCGCCCTTCAGAAAATGTGTTGAATGGAAACTACGACACTGGAATGAATGGAAAGCAACCAGGCGTGCACAGGTATATATAAGTGGATGCCATTCTCTCAACACCTCATAAGGCAATTACGTATTAGTATTAACCGTGTAAGCTGTTGGCCAACTTGAGAGGGAAAAACATGAGAGCGTTTTATCTCCATGATGTGCTCTTGGCAGCCATTGGCTGACATAAAACAACGTGTTGCCGCTCCAGACCAAGTGACCCTTAACTGAACTAAAGATGTGTAATGGCAGTCAAAAGCTCCAAAAACTTTTTGAACTTGTTCACCAACTGCTATTAATAGACACTTAACGTTTTTGAAGTAAGCAAATGTACCGTTCACCGACCACAGTGAGCTAATCTTTTCTACTTGGGTCATTGTGCATTGTACTGCGATTCTCCTGATTTGAGCACAGCAGCATTTGAGCCTCCAAGCAAATAAAAGCAGGCCCACATTGGGCCATTACGTAAAGAGTCATCAGAGATTGATAAACTAAGAATAAGCTTTCTGATTAATGAAGCAGATTCAATGCTGATAAAGAGACCAAAGCTCAATCACATGTGCACCATTTGTTTCAACACAAGGGCCCTCATCTGTCACGTCTGTCCGGATACAAATTCCTGCCAAGCAAACGGTTACTAATAACAAGGTGACTTGCAGCCAGGAGCGTATTCATGATGTGGGCAGTGTTGTTGTTGTGAAATGCTGCTCTGTTGTATTAGCACAGGTAGTCACATTTAAATAAGGTTCATTAGCCGAAGCGACCCTGAGGCAGATTTAAATGCGAGAGGGCTCTGGGGACAGCTCAGAGCAGTAATGCATTTTAAAGCATCCAACCTCTTGTAATTAATAGCACACAAGTGTGAGTTCAAATGAAATTTATTCCCTAAAAGCTTTTATTTTTCAAAGCACAAGGCATTTGACATCTGGTTATACCTGATTTTTCTAGAAGGAATAAAATGATAAGCAACAAAACAGGACCTGAAACTATGTTTTTGTATTATTCACTGATTGAACATAGATCATTTTTAAAATTAATATTGAAGATATAATTGTATTATAAGTAATACATTATAAATAAGTCCATAATGTATCAATTTATAAAAATGCAATTTAATATATGTCAAAGCTAAACCTTCAGCTATTACTCCAGTCTTCAGTGTCACATGATCCTTCAGAAATCATTCTAATATATTGATTTGATGCTCAAGTAACATTTTATTATCAGTGTTGGTATCTTACCATTTTAAAGTTTGGAGTCATTGCATTTACAAGAAAATAAGTTAAAATAGGTCAAATATGTTACAATATTTCTATGCCAAATAAACACTGTTCTTTTGAACTTTCTATTCATCCAAAAATCTTGAACAAAATGTATAACGGTTTCCAGAAAAAAAATATGAAGCAGCTCAACTGGTTTCAGCATTGATAATGATAATAAATGTTTCTTGAGCATCAAATCAGCATTTTAGAATGATTTCTGAAGGATCATGTGACACTGCAGACTGGATTAAAATACAGCTTTGCCATCACAGGAATAAATTCAGTTTTTGTATTTCAATTCTGTATTTTTAATCAAATGCATGCAACCTTAATGAGCAGAAAAGATTTCCTTCAAAAATATTTTAAAAATCTTCTCTAAACTGGGAAATCACACTAACCAATAGGATATTGAAATAATTTACCATATAATTGCATCATATTGTCTATCAGTTCTAACTGTGATGCACTGAGCTGTAAAATGTTTTAAGCTGGACTTCACTTTCAACAAATACCCCTATATTTCTTTTTTTTTACTTGCATGCAATTGATTCATGGAAGGCATAAGGCAAGTTGAACTGCAGAAAATTTGAATTTCCATATTTTCCTAAAGCCTATGCTAACACTCCAATGATGCGGAAAATTAGGAGAATTTCCTAACGCTTTGTGTTCACATTGTGATGTGAATCTTAACAACCAAGGGACACACACCCTGCACCTCAACACATACTGTTAGTTTGCACATGTGGAATGACACTGTGTTGTGTTATTTTTACAGTCCAAAGCGGTCTGAAATGGTGGAAAACCCAACAGTGATGCAAGTGCAGCAATCAGATCAAACTAAATGAGGTCAGCACATAAATATTTAAGGCAAACTCTAATGGGAGGCCTTTGGTAGACATTAGCCATGTTGAAAAGGACTGTTTTTTTTGCTTTCAATCAACTGCAGATGAGAGTGATTCACATATTGAGATGTAAATCACAACTAGTTCAAGATCTGCTGACATAAAATTGATCCCTCATTTCAGTAAATACGTCTGAAACATTTTGCCATGAAAAAAAACAAACAGCATACCGAAATCCCAACAGATGGTGATGATCTTCATGACAAATTATGAAGTAATTATAAAAGCAATGTGCCTTTTCACAATATCAATTTATTGCACGCTAGCCAACTTGACGTCAACATGATGAATACTGTAATATTTCACATGAGGCACTGGTACATAAATTATTTCTGTAAAAATGTGAAGTTGGGACAATATATTCATAACAAAACCTGCCCAAAAATATGTCTGTGCATCTCATTTACAGATAAATCAATCTAGCAACATATACAACTGGTAGAAATTCGAAATGAATGGAAAATGCAAGAAGCTCATTGCCCCATGGGCAGCTCACATTTGACACAAATAAGGTGCAAATCACAAGTAATATTTAACATTATCACATTGCCACGCTTTTTTTGTATATGCTGTACAATGCATCAAATAAATACTGTACATTTTAACATTTGTTTAATATAAACAACTTCCTCCTTGTACAATTTGCACATTATACAGGTATGAGGTAAAACAAGATTTACTATCACACATTCGAGAATGAAACATTCCAATAAACAATGTAAAGGCTCAAAGCCTGAAAACACACCACTGCTTCAGTCAGGTCAAACTGCCATTTATTACTGCTAAATACTGAATGGTTTGTATTTAAAAAGACTTCAGTTTTTGCAACTCAACCTTTGCAAAATATTTTGAACCCATTTAATCCCACATTAACATTTGTGACTGCATTTGCAGTCTAGTGAGATTGAGGGATCTAAAAAGGTTTTATTTTGTATGTGTGTGTATTTTACATGAATTCTCAATATATGAAGGTGTAGACTTTCTTGATTTAATGTGATCACATGATTAGAGCTTTTTAATTCTAGTTTGCTCCTATATGATAAATATAATATTTCACGAGTCTATTATTAATGTATTTTTAAGAATACTCTGTCGTGAATGAATTATATCACAATATAAGCTACATTTTAACATGTCAGTGAACACATTTGTGATCAGGAAGAAACCCATTTTGAATAACTGATTCACTTGAGACATTTCCATACATTTTAAGCAATATTTTTACATTTAATGAAACAAAGAAATATATGCACGTAGCCTATCCTCAAATTACCTTTTTCCGCACAATTGCTAGTAGTAAAAATATTAAAACATGCTGCTTAATTGTTTCTAACTTCTGTTTAGTTTTACTAACAGCAATCAGCAAAAAAAATTTGCTTCAATTTCAGTTTGCTTCAATGCCTTCTTTAAATATATATGCTAAATTAGTTGGGAAAATTTGAGATTAAATGGGTTCGTTTTGGTTGTTTGAGCACTGCAAAATTTCGGTTGCTCTGTTATCTATTTTATACAACAGTTAGTTCCGGTCCTCGAATTTGATTGGCTGAGCTGCTTTCCAAAAGTTCTGAATTTATAACCACACTTGGACTTTCACTGTTTGTATCACTCCGTTTATTCGTTTTCGTGGAGGAGCAGGTCGAAGTGGAAGCGGAGCGAGGGCGCGTTTTGTCGATTCACGATCGCTCAGAGCTGGGAGTAAAACCCAGAGTGGAGCTGGAGCGAACAGCGAAGTGATTACAGAAGGCGTTGGGTGGGGGAGGGGAAATCTATGCAGCTCTGCTCCACCCATATACTTAGCTTGTGCGTTGCTTGGCGATAGTCAAAAAATAACGGTTTGATTTTTTTCTGGAACTATTTTCGTTGACGAAGAAGAAATGTGCAACTGGCCATTTTTTCTGAAACGTAGTTCGCGTCACATTAATTGTTTATCAAACAAGCAATATCACACTTTCAGCGCGGTCGTAATTACCTGATATGAAATTCAAACAGCATTCTTGCTCGTGTGAAATAGTCACGTTTGTACTTTTACAGCTGAGACTCTGAATGGGACATCCTGCCGTTCCTCTCCAGACTGCAGTCGCTGCTCTCCGCGCCGTTACAGTCCGACCACGTCCCGAGCATGCTCTGCTCCATTGAGTTCCCAAAGCCCCCGGTGCAGCGCGACAGATCGCACGAGCTCACGTGCAGCCTGCGGTCCGCCTGCCTCGGACAACACAACAGCCTCTTGAAGGCTTTCCTGAAGTCGGGACTCCGACAGTATATGATGGGGTTGAAGGCGGAGTTCACGTACCCCAGCCAGTTCAAAAACACGAAGAGCTCCTTATCCACCACTTGTGCGCAAAACACCCGCACCACGTTAACGATGAAGAACGGCAGCCAGCAGAGAGTGAACGTTCCCATGATTATTCCCAACGTTTTCAGCGCCTTCTGCTCTTTTAAAGCCAGGATCTTGGTGGTTCGTTTTCGGTTAGGTTTGCAGTTAGTACCATGATTGTTGTAGAACCTTCCCTCACATTTGTTGATTTTGTTCAGCTGTTGTTTGGCTTCTCTATACACTCTGGCATAGACGAATATCATGACTATTAAAGGGATGTAAAACGATATAATAGAGGAGGAGATGGCATATGCACGGTTGGTGATGAAGTCACAGCACTCGGGATTGTCATAGCACGCTGTCTCCTCGCTGTCCCGGGACCAGTGCATTAGGATGGGTGGAAATGACACCAGAGCTGATATAGCCCACACTCCACAAACCACCACCTTGGCTCGTGCTTTTGTTAAAAGACTTTGATAGCGAAACGGAGAGATGATGGCGATATACCTGTCTATTGCAATTACGCACAGGGTCTCGATGCTCGCCGTGACGCAAAGTACATCAACAGATATCCAGAATTCACAGAAGAACGATCCATACATCCAGGCTCCTCTAACCTCTAAGGCTGCACCAAATGGCACTACCAGTAAGCCCATGATGAGGTCTGCGCACGCCAGAGACACGATGAAAACATTGGTGAGCGTCTGGAGCCTCTGGTTCCGCGCTATGGCGACTATAACCAGTATATTTCCCACTACAATAATGAATACTATCATACCCATGATGATCCCCATGCCCACGAGCCACTGTTCTGATAAGTTAAGATCCACCATGCCGCGTTTAGAGTCATTGCTGTAGTTTACGGACGGTAAACCGTCTCCCATGGTGTGGAGAAATGAAGCACGTTCATTCAGAACTTCAGGTCCTGTGTGGAGCGCTTCCATCCGCGCTCTGCTCTCCAGCCCAGCGCCCACACGTGCGCACTGAAAGAACAAGCAGAGTGACAAATACAACGGTGACGTCACAGGACTGCACAGCCAATGGGGCTGCATTTCTAAACTGTGAGTCTTTCACTGTCTGATAAAACTTCTTGGTCCTCCCCAAGTGCACATATTGCGCTGCGCTTTTACGCATGGTAATTTTAGGACTGATAGCATATCACACGTTACAGAGGGGTCCAAAATTTGAGAGCACATGTTCTGTTGGGGCGTTTAAGGATTTAAAAAGTGTAAACATATTGGTGAGCACATGGACCGTAAAAAAATCGTGAACGCCCCTTTTGGGAATATGTTTTATTGATAATAAAAAAAAACAATATTTCCACTAATATTTTACATATAATTCTACACAGTGTAATTTATACATATCTAAAAAATCTTTTTGCAGTGCTTCACAGTAAAATGTAATTTAAAATATAGTTTTTATGATATATGGTTTACAGTTGAACAAATTTGAATAACTAATCACTTTAGGAATAATATAAATTATATATTTATATTAGCAGTTATATAAATAGCATACTTTTCTCTACGTTTAGGTTTAGCCTACTTGCTGTTATGTGCTACACATGAAACATTTCCATTCCACAAAAGCTCTTTCTAGAGGAAAAAGGTTCTTTAGAATTTGATAGTGTTTTTCAAACTAAGAAAAAATGGTTCTTTTATGCACTGCTCACTAAAACGTTCTTTGGGGAACCAAAAATTGTTCTATGGCAATGAGTGTAAACTCATGTAAACGTCAGTGCAGACTTCTCAAACATCTGGAAAATAATATGCAACAACACTGCCTGACAGCACAAAGCAATTACAGGGCCCCTGGACAGATACGGTGCATGTTTGCAAACTTCACAATGCTCGATTCAGTTGTTCCATAATTGTGCCCCGGCACTTTCCTGGACAAATCACCACCAGCCAAGCTATAAAAAGAGGCAACAGTGGGCCACTTGCTTTTCTTATGAAAACGAATCAGCCTGGGCGAGAGGTGTTTTTCTAGCAGTAGGAAGCTGTTACTGTAGATAAGATCATAATTGCACCTCCTTATAGCCGGGACACAGACAGGCACATTAGACTAATGCTGCCACCACAGAATTTCTCTCTCGTTCTCATTTACATTCCAGAATTGTAGAACAGCACTTTTACCTTTTCTTCTTTTAAAAAAGCCAACATGTATTAACAGTCCCAAAAATAAAGGGATATTTGAAATTAACATGTAATAACGTAGGGCCGGTACCTCCACACTTTCAACCCTTTTTGTCATTGTTTGATCCATCAGATAAAGTCCTGGGACTCCTGTAAACGGAATGATCTCACTCTTTCTAAGCGAGTGAAAGGAAGTCTACTCATGTTGCATGGCTACAGGCACTGGTGCAGGATGCAGGGCTAATAGTGTCTATAAGGAGAGTTATGCAATCTATGTAGCATAAAAAGTCCCATTTAAGTACCAATGCAAACCGAGACATGCATGCATTGGACTGCTTGGAATTGTGGGTAATGCAGTTTAATGATGATAACTGCATAATGATGGATGATTTAGACTAAAATTAGAAGGGGAAGAGATTAAGTCATATGAACAGTCATGAGTGTTGTTAGTTAAAGGAACAGTTCAACCAAAAATTTGCTTAAAATATACTCTCAGGCCATCCAAGATGTAGATGAGTTTGTTTTTTCATCAGAGCAGATTTGGAGAAATGTTGGATTGCATCACTAGATCACCAATGGATCCTCAGTGAATCCACACAACTGTAGTCCATCAATCAATGTCTTGTGAAGAGAAAAGCTGTGTGTTTGTAAGAAACAAATCCATCATTAAGGCGTTTTAAAATTTTAGCTTTAAAAATGAGTAAAACCATGAACAAAGACATGATTGTAAAGTGTAAAAATAAAAACGGCTATATTGAAATGATGCTTTTGACTTGCAACTTGCAGTTCAGTAAGTGAGTCAGTGGCCGGATTTGTTGAGTTTATTTAATGAGAAATAACATCAGAAGGATTCATCAGACTGATTCAAAGTGACAACTTGTCGTTAAAGTACTGTTAAAGAGGTTGGGGCATAATGAAAATGCTCTGTAAATCTTCCTCTTTCCCTCCTTTTCTTTCTATAGTCACACTCTTCTTGTAGAGCAAATGAGGATTTGAGCAACAAACTAACAGTTTATACCAATTTAATCACAATGGCTTTCTGCATTGACAATCCTTAAGCCATAACCACGAAGCAGCTAATAACACCTATTCTGAATTTAAATCAGCCCATGCAAGCCCAGTGCTAAATACGGCATGGAAAATGAACATTCTTCTCAGTATTATCAAAATGAAAGGATTAAAACCACACAGTCTTATGTAAAGTACTGTGACAATTATGTAAGCGAAACCCAGGTAACTTTTCACATTTCTATTCACAGCAGTCTAATTATCTTTAGTTTCATGCCGTTTTATTAAAATTCACAGAGCACAGTTTTCAAGTCAAGGTAAATGTCTTCAGAATATATACTGGATATGCAATTATGAAGTTCCTCACATATTTACCCAAACACCTGCACCGAATAATAGACTTTCATTTTCTGACCTTCAGAAGGAGATCTGTTGTGGCTTTGAGGAGAAATAGTAAGAAATGAATAAGTAATACAATGCTTAGGAAGCAGAAAATAAAATTGAAAGGTTTCATTATGTATTATGCATCTGTTAAGCTATGAATTTTGATTGAAATACTTGTTCCAGACATTCATAAACTCTTGAGGGAGCCCGGATACGCCACATCTGTCTGTCAGTCTATATGCTTCACACTCCATATGTTTCATACATGATTCCATATGTTTACACTTCTGGCATAGATGTCACAGATCAAAAACAGCATCTGTCTTCCCCTCTTCCTAATGGAAGGAAGGTTCAAAGGGTCATTATCTGACAAACAGCACACTCTGATCTCAGCCTTGGCTGTTAACCTCTGAAAACATGTTGTTCATTCTATGAGCTTCACATATGCAAACATAAACATGGCTGCAGCTGAAAGTTCATTGTGTTCACTTCGAGGTGTGTTATTGAATGGTTAGAGCTTTGGAAATGTATATATAGAGAGACAGATGTCTGTTAACTTTTAGCATTTAATAGCATTTGAATTGCCATTAACTCAGCAGCTGGTGGGATTATAATGATAAGGTAGTTCAGCTAACCTTAATGTGAGAGTATACTGAGAGTATACTTATTCAAAACAATGGTCCTTTATCAGCAAGTAGAACCTTTAACATCCGTGGAAACGTTTCATTGTCCAGAAGGGTCTTCATAGTTGAAAAAGTTTATTTAGATTAGAAAACCACTTTTGGACTTTTTATTTTTAAGAGTGGTTAATGAAAGTCAGTGGGGTTCAGTGTTGTTTTGGAACCCATTGACTTGCTTTGCATGGATGAAAACAGTTGAAACATTCTTTAAAAGATCTTCTTTTTTGTTCCACAGGAGAAAGAAAGTCATGTAAATTTGAAATGGCATAAGGGTGAGTAAATGGTTTTCAATTTTCAATTTATGGTGAACTATCCCTTTAAGCACGACGCAAGCTTTGAATGTGCTTCAGTCAGCATATTTGACATGCTCTTCAATGTCATTCAGCAAACTCCATCATACAGATTAATACTGACTCTTATTTAATGATTAATGTGAACTATACCCAACATTAAACTCTAATAAGAGTGGTGCTTTGTCATGCACAACTAAGAATGTCTTGGGTGGTTACGATGTGGTTGCTATAAGGTGTTCTGAGTGATTTGTAGCGTATTACTATGTGGTTGCAAGGTTTTGACCCTCCATCAATGAACGTCTATGGTTGTGTGCCAAATGAGTAGGTTCCCAGAAGTGGTTCCCAAACCTGGTCCTGGAGAACCCCCAACACTGCACATTTTAGATGCTTCCCTAATGAAACACACCTGATTCAACTTATCAGCTCATTAGTAAAGACTCCAAGATCTCTGTGTGTCAGATAAGAGAGACATCAAAAATATGCAGTGTTGTGGGTTCACCAGGACCAGGGGTGTATTCCAGAAAGCAGGTTATGTGACATACCCGGGTATGTTTGAGGACAAGCGAGCGGATAACCTCAGCTTTCGGTTCCAAAATCGGAGGTTACTTTCAGGGTATGTAAGTAACCATAGCAACTTGCTCTCTGAAGATAACCTGCTCCAGAGCAGGTTATGTTCCAGGGTTAGTTCACTTTAGAGCTATCAGCGCACGCATGATCTACTGACGAGCCTTCAGTGGGCGTGACAGATAGCGCACATTATATAATATTACATTTTGTAATATAGCCTATTATATATATATATATATATATATATATATATAAGCACTAATATAAGTAATAAATAAGGCTATTATTCTATTAAAGTATTATTCTAATATGGTGGTTGTTATATTTATTTTATTGGCATATATAACAGTTATCTGTATAAATTATAAAACACTATGACAAGGTAATGTTTAATTTATTATATATATATTTATTACATTTTATATTATCATCTCACACACGGATCGAAATTTTGTATAATGCATTTCTATAATAAAATACATATCTGATATGACTTAATATATAATTAGCATCAAACAAAAAATATAAGTCATATTCTCAAGGATTAAAGATTTAACGGGAAAAAAAATGATTGAACAACCATCAATTAGGTGGCGATATGCACTAAGTATGTAAACGACCATTGAACAAAAGAAGAAAGAAACAGCATGGCGCGCTTTTTCTTAGCGTCCGCTTCCATAGTGACTCGTCGATTCGTCGCTCTGTTGAGAATGTCTCGAGTCTTACCCAGGAACATACTCTGAGTTGAATGAACTTACTCTCAGACGCGTTTTTGGAACCACATACCTCGAGTAAGCAAGGTTTGGGGTTAATCAACCGAGAGTTCAGGGTTTATCTGACGGTAAGTTAACCGTGCTTTCTGGAATACACCCCAGGATTGGGAACCACTGCTGTATGCACACATACTATAGTGTAAGGTTACTTTGTTATCCAACTTCAGAGTCTGAAAGTCCCTCCACTACATAAGGAAATCTTTGACCTGTGATAAATGGTGTCCAACATTCCACACTTTGTTGTTGTACTTAAGTGGTATTTACTTGCTGCAATTGTCTTGGTGAATGAGCATTTATGAGCAGTATTTATACTATAAAATAGGATAGAGTAGTGAATAAGTACACCAGGGATGGGCAACTCTGGCCCTTGAGATCCACCTTCTTGCAGAGTTTAGCCCTGCAGGTGGATTACGAAAGCTGAAAAATGCTGTATGCTATGCTGAGGTAAGTAAGGCAAAACAAGGCACGTCCAGATCCAAGATAGTGTCACATCCTGTCTACTAAGATACCTTCATATGATCAGTTGAGCTAAAAAAATACAAAATGACATCTGAAAGTTGTGGTTTTTGGTCAGTTTGTGTGGAAATGTATATTTTCCACATTTGATTTAATTTATAGCAAGAAATTAATATTGTATGTTATTTAATATTTGCTTAGTTATCACCAAAGTTCTCTTTCTCTCTCTGTTCTGTTGTATTTTGTGGTAGATCCTTTATCCCTTAACCTTTATGTTGGCTCAGAAGTCTATCTGAAATACAATGCGTGTGTAAACGCTGTCTGGAAAGTCATTGCCTCATAGGGCAGCAAGAGAACAAGTCAGCTGCCTAAGCTTTTGGACACAGCTTTAGAAAGCTATAGGAGCTAAACTCTGCAGCACAGTTGCCTAGCCATGAAGTACTTGGATTAGGATGCACCTTTTCTTTCAAATATTTTATTGTTTTCTGTTTCCAAATTGTAAATCTGATCACTTAGAAATAATCGCAGTAACAGTGAGCCTTAAATTGAACGCTAAGAAGTACGGTTTTACTTGAGCTAACTATAGCCTGACTGGAGTGCTGTCAACTGTGAAAGTGAAAGAAGCAAGAGTCACACAGGGTTAATAGTCCTGTCATGGAATCATAACTGAACCTGAAAGACTAATATGGGGGTTTTACAGACTAATGTTTCTGTCAGCCAACACTCACAGTATCACCAGATCTAAACACTGAGGCCTTGAGTTCATGTTGTTGCCTTTCTCAATCACCCATGGCATTCTTCAGATTATTTCAATGCTGTTGAAAAATGATGGGTGATTCTGGCAAAGAGAACCAGAGTGTCTTTCTCTCCCCTCAAAAATTGCAAGAATGTCTTTGATATATTCATAAATTTTCACAATGATATTACAAGTTTGTAATCATCTCAAGTGCAAATGCTCTTTCACTGCTGCTGGGAGCTGTTGTGATGAAAGCAGATGCGTGTCTAAAAGCAGCTTTCTGATTGACTGCCTGTTAAATTCTAATGTTCTATTTCTTATTTACGCTTCTGTTAATCCTGCATATGGACTCGGGCTCTGATTCGTAATGTGCTTTCTGGTTAAATATTAGCCTGTTGCGCAGTAATGGGCGCCGTGGCTTCTCTGGGGGATTCTTGTGAATGGAAATGAACATTCTGATGGTATTCGGTGTTTACTGAGAGATTATGAGGATCACATTCAGCAGCACGAAGCATATATATTTTCACAGCTCAGCTTTATTTGGAATTGCTGAGAACATTAAGCCAAGGAAATGGAGCGTGGTGGCAATACGGTTTTTTAGACAGCCAAACACTTTAGTGGATGGAGCACATGGTCATCTGGTGTATGTGTGTGGATCTTCACTGAAATAACTTTACAATCAGGATAATCAATCATTAAAATGAATTAAATAGGTGCACTAAAACTTTTTGATTTTTTAAAAAATAAATAAAACTTTTTTTTTCCCAGCATGAATGCATTAAATTTATTGAAAGAGACAGTAAAGACATTTATAATGTTAAAAATTTGTGTAGCATTATAACGTTTTGTTTTCTTATTTCAAATAGATTTGTTGTTTATACATTCTATTCATCAAAGAATCCAGAAAATGAAAACCAAATCAGCATATTAGAATGATTTCTGAAGGATTATATGACACTGAAGCCTGGAGTAATGGCTGCTGAAAATTCAGCTTTGCCATCACAGGAATACATTACATTTTAAAATATGTTCAAAAATGTTAGCGTAATTCAAACAATCATTTTAAATTGCAATAATATTTCACTGTTTTTACTGTATTTGTGGTCAATTAAATACAGCCTTGGTGAGCATGAGAGACTTTAACATTAATACATTCTTACTGACCCCAAACCTTTGAATGTGTCATGAACCAACAATGTACAATAATTTTACACTATTTATGAGTCATTTATATTAATTTACATTTTCAGTATTTCAAATTCAAAGTTGTATGAATTACACCGAGTAAATGTATTATGAACAAACATGAATTAATAATAACCAATAGCATATTTATAAATTATCCTATATGTTCATGATACCGAATGCTTTAAAAAAATCATACATTATTCAAATGTATCCTTTTAAAAAAAAAAGAAAAAAAAAAAAGAGTTGACCACTGAAATCTTTCTCACCATGAAGAATATCTGCTGGAACAGATGGTCTTTTGTCATTTACAATGAATGCATTGATCCTTGTGTGTAGTGAAGAGGATATGAAAATGCTGAACACACAAATGCTGGGAAAATAAACTTTATTAGACCACTGCATCCAATTAATCTGATAAAATGCAGAATTTGGAGGTTGTACAAAAGAGCTGCCCTCAAAAGGGAGAGAGATAAATTTTGTTTTTATTAAATAGTTTATGGGCTAGAACTGTCACAGGAAAAGCAAGCATAAACAGCAACAGAACAATTCTAGAGGCCATTTCTACACAGTGTCTAGAAGAAAAACCTGGTCTGATTCACACACACTCTCCAAGTGCATGATCTATGGTGTATCAGGGATACATTGTAGTTCCATTGTTAATGCTTAACAGCACTGAGAGGCTATTATTTCAGAAAACATGAATATGTAGATGTAAATGGCTCATGATTCCATTCCACAAAAGACTGAACACTGAAATTAATGTCACCGCTTGATTTCCAACACATAACTCATTCATATAAAGTATATTGCTCATTGAAAAGGCACTTAAGCCTGGTAAACAATAATAAATAAAGCCAATTAAATAGCATTAAGTCTGACTGCTCATTTACAAGACTGGCTTACGGTATCATATGGTTAAGAAAAAAAATGTGCAGTGCAGGAAATAATAATAATATAAGCCAACCCAACCATGAAGGGCTGTCAGAGCAGCTGACACAGGCTACATTTTTACACTACACTGCATAATTTCAAATATTATTGTGTGAGAGCATGTGAGTGTCAGATAGCCTGATATCATTATCAGCCATCTTCATTCAGTCAAAGGCATTACACAAGCTTAATCATGCGAAACACCCCTAGCAGAACCACAAAAAATATTGCTGATGAGAATGAGGCACTTTGTTCAATATTTGTCAAGATTTAACACTCAGATCCTGACTCTACAATTAGTACTTGCAATCCGTCATTAGCCTGATGACGAGCATGTGAAGTGTCTGATTACTACAGTACGTGTTAACCGCAGGATGCGATTTGAATGTTAATGGGATATTCACCTAAAAAAATCATTTACTCACCCTCATGCTGTTGTTTTCTTCAATGGAACACAAAAGGAGGAAAAAAAATGTTTGTCTATATAATGAAAGTCAATGGGGTCCAAAACTCTGGAAGCTTTATATTATATATATATATATGTGATCCATGGGAGATGGATATATATATATATATATATATATATATATATATATATATATATATATATATATATATCCCATGGATCCCATATATATTGAAAAAGCTGAGATAAAAAAACTGAGATAATTTTATAAAAAGTTGCAATTAGCTATTTTATTCCATGGCAGGGAAAAGAATATAAACAAAATTGTGAGGCGTAAACTCAAAATTGAGAGATGTTAACTCAGAATTGCATGAATAAAGTCAGAATTCTGAGTTTGTATCTCACAATTCTGATGTTTTCAGAATTCTTTTTGTCAGAATTGCAAGAAAAAAAGATTCTTAAAGTCTTAATTATGAGAGTCGTAATTACCTTTATTTTTTTTATACCATGGCAGAAACAGGATTTTGTACAAAACAACCCCAATGAATCCCACTAAAGTTTTTTTATTGTATGAAAAAAAAAAAATTATTTTTCAAAAAATTTTTTGTGTTTCACAGAAGAAAGCCATACAGGTTTGGAAAGACTTGAGGGTGAGTAAATGACAATTATCATTTTTGGATGACCCAAAAATGAAAATTCTTTCATCATTAACTTTTAACTTTTCATTAAGCCTCAAACCTTTATGACTTTATTTCTTCTGAGGAACATAAAGGAAAATACTCTCCATAGTGTTGGTAACCAAACAGTTTTGATTCCCACTGACTTCCATTGTAATTTTTGTCCTTACAGTATAAGGCAATATGAACCAAAATTGTCTGGTTACCAACATTCTTCAAAACATCATCTTTTGTGTTCCACTGAAGAAATTCAGACAGTTTTGAAACAACATTAGGATGAGTAAATGATGACAATTTTTGGTTTTTGGGCAAACTATCCCTTTAAATGTGCTCTAAGATCCTTTGGGTGGACACTTATTTTAAAAAGCATGCTCAAGCGTCACAGCAACAGAATTTTCCTGAATTGCGGAACCAATCAGAAGAGGCTGTTTAAAGGACACTGCCTTCATCATACAAGCCCCGCCCTCAGAAAGGCAGCAGTAGACCCAGGCGTTGAGTGTCAGCATAGGGTCTGGGGACACAGGGGCCGCTGGGATGGATGAGACGATCGAGATGGGTTCAGAGAGATCACTGATGCTCCCCGTCACAGCTCGCCCTTCCAGTAACCACTCATTACCTGCCGAGAAAAACAACACGGCTTAGTGTGTGGTCGATAGACGATTCCTGTAACGTTTGATATTTCTGGCTGATGTTTGTTTGGAAGGCATTGGTTCCTGAAGCACCATGTGTTTGGGTGTAAAACAACACATATACATCTGCCAATTCAATGAAATATTTCTCTGGCAGTTGATGGGGACATTCAGTATGCATACAAACACGATTTCAGTAGGGAATCATGTGCGTTAGCGGTGAAAGGAAACGCCTTTTGTTAATGGTTCTGCAATGCAGTGTGTACCAGGTGTATCACTGGCCTTGAATCAAGGGCAGGCTACTAAGACAAGTGCCAGCTAGAATTAGGACAGTGTCCAATCAAATGATCCCCAGTGAGACCGAACAGGGGAGGACGTGAGCAAAGACCTACAGGGCTGACCTACGTAAAACATAAGCACAGAGCACAAACCATAAACTGTCAGAAAAATACCTTTATGAGGGCTTGTTTACATATTTTTTTATATTATATCTGTTGATTTATCATTTGAAAGGTAAAAAAATATGTATCAAATGTTATTTTGAAAAGTATACTACAGTCAAAAGTTTTTGAATGTTTTTTAAAGAAGTCTCTTCTGCTCACCAAATCTGCATTTATTTAATTCAGCAAAAACAGTACAATTTTGTAAAAAATCAGTAAAATACTTCTATGTTTTCTATTTGAATATTTTAAAAATGTAATTTATTCCTGTGATTTCAAAGCTGAATTTTTAGCATCATTACTTCAATCATATGATCCTTCAGAAATCATTCTAATATTCTGATTTTCTGCTCAAAAACATTTATTATTATTATTATGTTGAAAACAGCTGAGTAGAATTTTTTCAGCTTTCTTTGATGAATAGAAAGTTCAGAAGAACAGCATTTATCTGAAATAGAACTCTTTTTGTAACATTATAAATGTCTTTGTCATCACTTTTGATCAATTTAAAGCATCCTTGCTAAATAAAAGTATTAATTTCTATAATTTCTTCCCCTCTTTTAATTTAAGATAAACGCTGATCTTTGGATATTTCTATTCATCAAAGAATCCTAAAAAATATTTACTCAACTGTTATAAATATTGATAATAATAATAATAAAAAATGTTTCTTTAACAGCAAATCAGCATATTAGAATGATTTCTGAAGGATCATGTGACACTGAAGACTGGAGTAATGATGCTGAAAATTTTACTTTGATCACAGGAATAAATTACATTTTAAAATATATTCAAACAGAAAACAGTTATTTTAAATTGTAAAAATATTTCAACATTTGACTGTTTTTGCTGTACTTTGGATGAAATAAATGCAGGCTTGGTGAGCAGAAGAGACTTCTTTAAAAAACATTAAAAATCTTACTGCTCAAAAACTGGCAGTGTACATTCAAACTGTCTTTCATGAAACTAAATGACACTATGTTTGATATTCTGTTATCTAATATGATAACATTAGTTTTTAAATTTTGATTAAGTGTGCAAATACTTACTAGGGCAATTGCACTACAATTTAATGAATTTATGCAAATAAATTCTAAACAACTAAAGGCCGTTCTCTTTAAATAAAATCAGTTTATGAAACTACATAACTAAGCCTGCATTTTTTAATAATATAAAATCAAATATATTACATAAAAATTATTACAATAATAATACAGCAATATTACTAGAATTTAAAATAATACATATAAAAATGTAAATATATTCTAAATATATTTTAATATATTAAATTTTTTTTAAATATATATACAAAATATATTTTAGAATATGTAATTCATTCATGTGATGGCAAAGCTGAATATTCAGAAGACATTCAGCCGGATCCTTCAGAATTCATTCTAATACGCTGATTTTAGCATTTCATATGTGACCCTGGACCACAAAACCAGTCTTAAGTAGCGCGTGTATATTTGTAGCAATAGCCAAAAATACATTGTATGGGTCAAAATGATCCATTTTTCTTTTATGCCAAAAATCATTAGGATGATTCATGTTCCATGAAGATATTTTGTAAATTTTTCTACTGTAAATATATCAAAACTTAATTTTTGATTAGTAATATGCATTGCTAAAAACTTCATTTGGACAACTTTAAAGGTGATTTTCTCAGTATTTTGATTTTTATTTTGCAAACCTCAGATTCCAGATAGTTCAAATAGCTGTATCTCGGCCAAATATTGTTCTATCTGAACCATACATCAATGGAAAGCTTATTAAATTTCAGCTTTCAGATGATGTAAATCTCAGTTTAAAAAAAATGGACCCTTATGACTGGTTTTGTGGTCCAGGGTCACATATTATTATCAGTCTTTGAAATGCTGTACTGCTTAATATTTTTGTGGAAATTGTAAGACATTTATCTGAAATAGAAATCTTTTGTAACAGTAAAAATCTCTTTTGATCAATTTAATGCATTCTTGCTGAGCAAGTTAAATTCTTTCCAAAACATAAATAAATAAAAACAAAAACTTAATGACCACAAACTTTTTAACGGTAGTGTATATAAATTCATAAAAATTGAAGTTACATATTTTTTGTCACTTCTGATGGCACTTTCCCCAAGTCTCCATTAATTCCTGACCCTGCTGATGTAATCATTTACATAATGATAATAATTTTCCAGGGGGTCAAAATCCAGGAATTCAATCTCACACTTGTATTTACATATAACACACAAAACATTTACATTAGTAACTACTACACACACGAAGCCACCCACAAACAAGCACTCACGGTAATTTGGTGCATAATTACAGTCAATCAATCAGAGTCAGACAGAACTAGTAGTTGCCATTTCTGAGAATTTAACGCCCACAGACGGTCAGGCTTTTCTGGTCCTAATGGGTGTCTTTGTTCTAATTATGCAGAGTGGCCCCCTGGGACTTTTTGTCACTTCAACTACAACCACTTTCATAAACTAATTAGGTGCTTGTTTATTGGATGGTAAAATGTTCTGCTGCAGAGCATAGACAAACAATCAGTGTGATGAGCAGAAGTCGTCTCTGGTGACTGGGCTGATTATCAATCACGGAAGACGTGCTTTCGGGTGGGTTTGACGTTTTTGTGATGAAGAACTGAGAGAAAAGACAACAGAAAAGACAAATGTTGCAGCAGACGGACGGAGGGTGAGGCAGAAATGATAAAATGAGAGAGAGAGATAGGAACGGTAAGATCGAATGAGGGGTTGACCGTGTGTTGGGATGCATAGAGGAATTGTTTATTTATCCTTGGATCATCTCCCAGTATGGCCAGCTGGTCCCTGAAGCCTGCTGAAAATGTGTGAACACAGCAATCCAGCAAACAGAAAACTACAGTTCACCCTACGGAGGGGCCCCAGAGGAACAGTGTACAAGGTGCGAAAAAGCGCATGTAAATAAATGCGTTTTACATAAAATGCATGGGAAGTGACTGGCATTGAGAGCTAGTAAAGATGCTCTTATTGGATACATTTAATTTCGTACCTTCTGCAGATAAGCTCCAAAAACTAGGGGCTTCTTCGGTCAGTTTGGTTCCAGCCGGCAGTGCCAATTTCAGTAAAAGAGTGACTGACTGCCCTGAAGAAACTGTGATTGATGGCATTGTAAGGACTGGGGCTGATTTGGGAAGCTTGGGAAGCTTTCTGACCGCAGGTGTGTTGCTAGTGGCGGTTGTGAGGCCAGCATCAACCTCTTGCTGAACTACAATGGGAAACTGGTGCAAAAAGAGAGAGAAAACAATAAGCCAGTTGTTAAGAATGACAACTGACAAATGGCAACCCACATGTGGGGACTCACCAAAGAGACTGTTTTGGTCTCCAGGTCCAGGACTTTGATGCAATGGTTGTTGGTGTCCGCCACATACAGTAGCTTTCCTCCTTCACCCAGACACAGGCCTCCGGGTTCATTGAAGCTGGACTCCAGAAAGCTCGGGCCAAGTCCATTCCCAGCCTTCCCTGTGCCTGCAAGCACCCTGCACTGCTTAGTCTTCGGATCCACCACTTTGATCTGCAACAGAGAAGCTCAACTTTCATGACCATGGAGTCATTGACCATTGGTAGTGCTTGCCAATTCAAAAACTTACACCACTTTTTGTGGTTACAGAAATAGTTCACCCAAAATTGAAAATGTATTCACCCTCAGGCCATCCAAGATGTAGAAGAGTTTGTTCATTCATTAGAAGAGATTTGGAGAAATTTAGCATTATCTCACTTCCTCACTAATAGATCCACTGCAGTGAATGGGTGCCATCATTATGAGAGTCCAAACAGCTGATAAAAACATCACAATAATCCACAAGTAATCCATACAACTCCAGTCAAGCAATTAACATTTTGTGAAGTACAACTTATCTTTAAACCATCGCTTCTGGCCAAAATATGAGTCCATATTCCACAATAATGCTTCCAGTGAAAAAGTCTGTCCCCTTTTGTCCTCACAACATGCATATCCACCAACATGTTTGTTTAGAACCGTTTTCGGTGCTTTATATGTGTATTTTTCTCTCATGATTCAGACGAGACAACTTTTCTACTAGAGAAAGCAATATTATAGATTCTGACGGCACCCATTCATTGCAGAGGATCCATTGGTGAGCATGTGATGTAATGCTAAATTTCTCCAAATCTGCTCTGATGGTAAAAGAAAAAAAAGAAGGGGGAAAAAAACAAAAAACAAACAAACAAAAAAACACCTACATCTTGGAAGAAAATTCTGAGTAAATAAGTGTGAAAATTTGAAAAGATTCTCAAATAAAAAATGCAAGAGAAAAATATTAAATAATAATAATAAAATAGGGCTGATGCTCACAAAAATATGCTTTTGTCAAATGTTTTCTTTAAAAAGTGTATTTAAACTGTCTTTCATTAAAAATTACACTTAGTCTGATTTGATTGAATCCGTTTCTTTTAAAATGCTGCTTCAGTGTCAAAATATATACTGAGGCCACAATTTGATCAATTTTTGAAAATAAATCCTGAATTTATTAAAGGCTGTAACCTATAAATGAAAAGAAATCAGCAATTATTTTTATGCAAATATATATATATATATATATATATATATATATATATATATATTTTAGATACATATATAGTAAATACATACAGCATAGAAAATTAAAGCATTTGTTTGCAAATGTGCAAGTTGTTTAATTCAACAATCCCCAACTTTGTATTTTAGCTTTAAAATAAAAGGCACTGGGACTTGTGCATTGTTTGTGTGTCTGGTGCAGAAAGACTGACCTTGTGATTGTAAGAATCGGCTACATAGAGGAGGCTGCCACCCTCATCCCAGGACACTCCTAACGGATGCTGCAGCTTTGCATCTATGCCTTTACCATCAACATCTCCAAACGCAAACAGGTTCTGCTCAAGCAAAAAGAAAACATAATCTTTAAAGGCCACGCATGATTTCTTGCCCGCTTACCCATGCGAACAATGTTACGCTTTGGTGCAAAGTTTTGAGAATGTATAAATGAGCCTTTTCTGTATATTTACTCAATCACAGCGCTGCGGTGGTTTAATGTACAAAATAAGTCACTGAACATCACAAGGGAAGAAGAAAAATCTCATTAATCCCAGTGACCAAATATGGCGAAACTCAATCCATTCTCATTCTCTGCCAGAAGAAAACAGTCTACTCAAAGGAAATCTAGCAGATCTGAAAAATGTCTTGACTGCTCCAAGGAATGGAGAAAAATAGTTTCTCATTCAAATCGCCTAGGTTCATTAAGTGATAAAAATTGCCCCACGACTTCATTTATGAAACGTCTCCTTGCATTATAGTAAACTTTGGGATCTTGTAGTGCCAAACAAACTTGTACAAAAAAGTGCTTTACACCGCATGCAAATGTGGCATGTAATCAACTGTGATAATTTATGACCCCATAAAAATTCAAATCTCTCCATGTGGTCTGTTTTTCCTTATGTGAACTGGGCAACAACACACTCCTTCCCTTATAAAGCATGTGAAGGGAAGACAAAGTGCTCAGTAGGGAGAGAAATGATCTGATATTGATCAGAAGAAATAAAGGTGTGCTTGAGTCCTCACAAGAAGAGAATTTTTCTTGGTATTGGTGTTTCACCTTAAAAAAAATTGTAGTAAATGAGCCTGAAGTTCATAAAAAAAATAAAATAAAAAATAAAATAAAAAATAAGCATTTTTAATAAAAATATTATGTAATATATTTATTATTTTATTTTTATTTTTTTAGAGTTTTTATAATATTTTCTAAGTATATAATAACATATAAATAAATAAATAATAAATGTAAATTAACTATATATATATATATATATATATATATATATATAAAATTCATCGGCTTATAATTCATTGCATTAACCCGGCTAATAATGTATAAAGAATTTTAAACTTGTGTATAGATTTGACTCTTTATACAGGTTTATAAGCTTTAATTTACTTATAAGCAGCCTGTTTAAAATGGCAACTTTTATAAACTTGTGCTACACAGTGAGCTTTTCACCCATAGTATTGCTTTTTTGGGGGGTTAAAAGGGACTTTAATAATATAAATGAAAATGATACCTGAAATAAAACTAAAACTAAATAAATAAAATATAATATAAATATTAGAAGAAAAAACTTTTAGATGTAAATAAGAAATGCTGCCTTGGCAGCCAACTGAAATAAAATAAGTTAAAGCACTAAAGTTACAAAAGCTACAATTTTTTATTAAAAAAAAAAAAATAAAAGCACAACAAAAATCACTAAAAAAAAAACTAAAATTAAAATAAAAACTATATAAAAATGTAAAAATAAAACCTAATTCAAAAGATTAATAAATACTGTAATAGTATATAAACAATGCTACTATAACACATATCTATTAGCTATACTAGAGATCATTTAGCATCAATATTATTAAAGTCACTTTAATATATTAAAGTATTATAGGGGTGCATAAAACAAAAAAGGGTGAGAAACATTGATCTTTAAGATGTTAAACAGTTCAAACCTGTAAACAAGGCAGGTAGGGCTTACCAGAGGGTCTCTCTCCCCCCCCACCACATGTTTGACTGCTCCATCCTTCAGCAAAAGGCTACGAATGGTGCTGCTCTCACTGTCAGCGATAAAGAGACACTCCCAGGGCTCTTTCGGGGCAAGAGACAGGCCTGATGGCTGGGCCAGACCCGCTTTATGAGGGTACGCGTTATTTCTGTTCTCCTCATTCCCACTGCCCGCAAAGCGCACACATGTTCCTTTTTTGCTGTCGCTGGAAAAGGCATTAGATAGAGATGGTTAAGTCTGATTAGAATGATTATATGGAACAGTTACTGCTCTTAATTTGGCTGACTCTAAAACAAAAGCCGGAATTGTGACTAAATAACTGCAATTAGGATCTAATAGCATGTAAGAGCAAAAAAAAAAATCCCTGGCAAATGGTGCCGGAAAGTCTTGGCATTATTATATTTAATATAGTATTTTTTTCCCCCGCATATTCTTTATCTGAGATGTTAAAGCTGTTATCAGTGCTCGCTATGGCTCTAAAAACGTCAAGAGAAATGTTACATTTGCGAACAACACACCAAGTTAAGAGTTCATTTTGTATCAGGACGATCAGAACGATTTCCGCCAACAGTGAACTGTGTGGCTGCCCAGAAAATGACATCACTTGGGCAGTCCCATGGCCTCTTTATTTGAACGCTGCCTTGTCTGTACAGAACTGACATGAGGAGAACACAGGGAGAAGAGCTCACCTCCCTTTGGGAAGCTTTCCGTCCTCCAGGAAGAGAGCCCAGATCTGATGCGTTCCTGCCATGGCTATCCACAATACATCACCACCTGCATAAACACAAACACATGCTATCAAATAGTAAACAGCTTACGTGTTTTATGACATTGATGTTGATTATCTTGCTAAAAATAACAGAACTATTTCTTAGTCAAGAGTAAACAAGTTGTCAACCTCTAACTCCCATAACTAACTCACATTTCATACTTTGGGCTGCATGATGATCATTTTAGTAGATCTCATCAATGCATGCTTGGTCATTGCACAATGTAAATGAGACTGCTTATATTTATATAAAGTAACATAAGGTATCTGATGTAGGTGTCTGACTCAAGTGCCTATCCCACAAATCTGTCCTGTAATACAATAAAAGCAGAAATTCCATAATATACTATACAGAAAACTGTAAGTTTGTGGAAAAGTTATAAAAAAAATAAAAATAAAATAGAATACATAAAATTAATAATAATAATAATAATAAAAAATAATAAAAACAATGTTTTATTTACCTCAATATTTCACCCAACAAAAATTTAGTAAATGAGCCTAAAGTTGATAACAGGACAAAACAAAAAACAAAATAAAATAAAATAGTTTTTTTCATATAAATATTATGTAATTTATTTGAATTTTTTTTATAGTGTTTATATAAATAAATATAATAAATATATATTAATTGCATTTTACAAGCTAAACGACTTATAGTGCTTCACTGGAAAAAGTTGGAGGCACCAAGTATAGAGAGGTGGCTTAAGGAAATGGCAATGAATATGTCACTGGAGAAAATAACATTATTAAAAGGCAGAGGTAAGGTTTTTGAAGATGCTTGAAACAATGAAGAAATCAATGGGATACACTTGATGAGACAATAGAAGATATGTAGGAGAAAAATGTTGGAAATGTTTTGTAACAGGAGGCTTTTATTTATTTTATTTTATTGTGTAGTTAGATTTTTTATTTATGTGTATGTATTTGTGTTTATATGGGTATTTGTGTGTATGTAAGTATATATTGCTTTTTTTGTAACCTGTTGACAGTTGACAGATTTGCCTCCTTTCCATGATCCTTTGTGGGGGAAAAAACAATAAAAATGTGACCCTGACAAAAGACAAAGTACTGAAATGCTTTAAAGCACTAGAAATATAAAAGTATGCTATACTGTCCAGCACAGAGTGACCTGAACTGATGAATTTACATTAGAAATCAGTTTAAGTACTGTGTGGAGGGGCACTAATACTTGAGAGCATTGCGCTGCGATTTCTCTTTGAGGAATCAGAAATGAGGTGCTCTGTACTTGTATCTAACAATAGACCTCTAATGGTACTGCGCTTATCAGAGACAATTTCATTGCTGGGCTGGAGCCTAACTACTTGCATTCATGAAAGAGCGAGACAGAGGGAAAGAAATAGTTAGGAAAAGTGAGGGAAAAGGGAGGGAGAAAAGATTGAGATGTAGAGGAAGGGAACAGAACTCTCCTCACACAGGTTTTCAAAGGAAACTGAGATGGATGAAGGTAAACAAGACTAAGTAGATGAAATCTGATGAATGACAAAGACATGCTACAGGATTTCCACATTACAATTAAACTTCAAGGTGGAAAACGAGTGAAAAAAAGGGAAATACAAACCAGACAGATGGTTAAGGAAATGATGGTTAGCCTTTTTAAACCACCAATAATCGCAATAAGCTCTGTGTTTTGTTACTTTCAATAAGAAAAACGCATCTTTCAAATTCTGTTAATTTTCAGGAAATTCAAACAATAAATGCTGTTTTGATGCTCTTTGATGTGGCGTGACAGATCGCTGTATAGACGCCTCAGTTCAAGTGGCGTCGCAGAGCGCAAGCAAATGTGATAATCTCTTCCTCTTTAATGCCGTTTACTACTAGTTACAGCATGAAATAAACATGAATGAACATCTGAGGGTAAGTTGAAAGATCTTGTGTAATTGCTCAGAGTTTTAACTGTGGAAAGATGTGGTTTAGCTAATTATGCGCACTATATTAGCTTATATATTCATTGTATTTTCCTTAACCTTTTGTGATGTCTTTATTATATTATTTATGGTTAAATAAATCTGTCATCAGAGGAAGTTATGACAGCCACTGTGCAAATGATTATATTTCAACAATGAACTGAAGTAGAAACATCATTTTATATTTAGAAATAGCAGTTTATGCAAAAACTGCCTTATAGGCAATTTACATGTTTGCAAACATTGTGTGTTTTTTTTTTATTTGAGTGTTGATTATTATATCTAAAATTAAACAGCAGATGAATTTAATAGTTTTGGGTCTGTTGTGTAAGTAAAGAGATTTTTTTTAATTGTATTTATTTAAAGACCGAGACACAATTTGTTTAGTAAACCACTGTTTAAATTAAAAAAAAAAAGCAAATTTATGTTTAGTTTTCTCTCCCTGCTGTACCAAAACATCATTTTTGTGTATCGTTACACCCCTAATATGTGTGTGTGTGTGTGTGTTATATATATACAGGTCCTTCTCAAAAAATTAGCATATTGTGATAAAGTTCATTATTTTCTGTAATGTACTGATAAACATTAGACTTTCATATATTTTAGATTCATTACACACAACTTGAAGTAGTTCAAGCCTTTTATTGTTTTAATATTGATGATTTTGGCATACAGCTCATGAAAACCCAAAATTCCTATCTCAAAAAATTAGCATATCATGAAAAGGTTCTCTAAACGAGCTATTAACCTAATCATCTGAATCAACTAATTAACTCTAAACATCTGCAAAAGATTCCTGAGGCTTTTAAAAACTCCCAGCCTGGTTCATTACTCAAAACCGCAATCATGGGTAAGACTGCCGACCTGACTGCTGTCCAGAAGGCCATCATTGACACCCTCAAGCAAGAGGGTAAGACACAGAAAGAAATTTCTGAACGAATAGGCTGTTCCCAGAGTGCTGTATCAAGGCACCTCAGTGGGAAGTCTGTGGGAAGGAAAAAGTGTGGCAGAAAACGCTGCACAACGAGAAGAGGTGACCGGACCCTGAGGAAGATTGTGGAGAAGGACCGATTCCAGACCTTGGGGGACCTGCGGAAGCAGTGGACTGAGTCTGGAGTAGAAACATCCAGAGCCACCGTGTACAGGCGTGTGCAGGAAATGGGCTACAGGTGCCGCATTCCCCAGGTCAAGCCACTTTTGAACCAGAAACAGCGGCAGAAGCGCCTGACCTGGGCTACAGAGAAGCAGCACTGGACTGTTGCTCAAATTTTGCATGTCATTCGGAAATCAAGGTGCCAGAGTCTGGAGGAAGACTGGGGAGAGGGAAATGCCAAAATGCCTGAAGTCCAGTGTCAAGTACCCACAGTCAGTGATGGTCTGGGGTGCCATGTCAGCTGCTGGTGTTGGTCCACTGTGTTTTATCAAGGGCAGGGTCAATGCAGCTAGCTATCAGGAGATTTTGGAGCACTTCATGCTTCCATCTGCTGAAAAGCTTTATGGAGATGAAGATTTCATTTTTCAGCACGACCTGGCACCTGCTCACAGTGCCAAAACCACTGGTAAATGGTTTACTGACCATGGTATTACTGTGCTCAATTGGCCTGCCAACTCTCCTGACCTGAACCCCATAGAGAATCTGTGGGATATTGTGAAGAGAAAGTTGAGAAGCGCATAGGGCCAACACTCTGGATGAGCTTAAGGCCGCTATCGAAGCATCTTGGGCCTCCATAACACCTCAGCAGTGCCACAGGCTGATTGCCTCCATGCCACGCCGCATTGAAGCAGTCATTTCTGCAAAAGGATTCCCGACCAAGTATTGAGTGCATAACTGAACATAATTATTTGAAGGTTGACTTTTTTTGTATTAAAACACTTTTCTTTTATTGGTCGGATGAAATATGCTAATTTTTTGAGATAGGAATTTTGGGTTTTCATGAGCTGTATGCCAAAATCATCAATATTAAAACAATAAAAGGCTTGAACTACTTCAAGTTGTGTGTAATGAATCTAAAATATATGACAGTCTAATGTTTATCAGTACATTACAGAAAATAATGAACTTTATCACAATATGCTAATTTTTTGAGAAGGACCTGTATATATATATATATACAAACAAATTTATTTTTTACTTTTTTACATATATATAAGTAAGAAATTTCCTATACTGGTGTGTTTAGAAAAAATGTTAAATATCCTAACTCTTTTATCGTTTCTGAACACAGAATAGGCATGTTAATGTGTAAATGTAGATGACCTTATGTTAATTAACTCGAATTTCTGACTTCCGAAATCAAACGAGCTTCAGTGGCTTAGATAATAAATGGTCTTTTGAACTGGAGGAAGCTTTTATTTCAGAAGAGGAAATTCTGATTTTATGACCACTTTAAATGAAACATTCAAAAAGACTTTTGCATTAAATGACATAAGAAAGGAAGAAAAATGAAAGGAAAAGAAAGGGAAATTAAATGGAATAAGAAAAGTAAGACGGCATCAGGGACAACAGCAAATGCATAAAGGAACTGGATCTTATTTTCTTAGTAGGAGAACCTGCAAGAAAGCAACCAACTGTTCAGGGAACAGACCTAATGCACAGCGGGGACCATCAATGAATGTGCTCCAAACACACACCGACTAAATCAGATACACACCGCATAGACCACTTTAAACGCCTCTCTCTCTCTCAGCTAATGCTGGCCACATCCATTTCTTCAGCTGTTTAATGGAACGATATGACTGAATAATGCGGACTGATTTAATAATGCCTTCAAATATAAAGTAGGAATTTTAATTATGTTTTAGAAGCATGTTAAATTAAATTTACTTAGACCTGTGGGACATCTTGTCCAGGGCCGCTGTGTATAAAGATATTACTCCGAAACAAAAAGAGGCAATCTTCGACAAAAACAGTTTGTTAGAGGCACCATTTATCAGAAACCACAGCCACATGAGTGCTTTCTGATCATATCACCTTCTTTTTCTTTGGTGTTGTGGGTTTAACTCAGGCAACACCACAACATTCAGCTCTGTGTCCCTGGTTAGCAACTGACAGAGCGTGCAATTTACTCCAGGGCTGCTTCCAAACAACAAGAGGCCATTTTAACAGAACAAAGATCTTTTTG
Source organism: Tor tambroides (assembly GCA_021397915.2). NCBI lineage: Eukaryota > Metazoa > Chordata > Actinopteri > Cypriniformes > Cyprinidae > Tor > Tor tambroides. The sequence goes on from JAFVLL020008409.1 coordinate 53,827, forward strand.
CGAGTGTGGTATCTACAAAGTGAAGACTTCTGAGAAAACCTGATTAAAGATTCCAAGATGGACAAGACCGATAAAGAGAAGATGTGAGAGGGAGAAAAAGGGATGTATAAAATGCTCCCGGCAGAATAATGAAACACAGATTCACAAGATATTAAATTTTATGAGCAAGGTAGAAAAAAAAGAAAACAGAGTGACCCTAATTCTAAAGGAAGGAGCAGAGTATACTGGAAGAGGATGACCAGTAAAAGTACCTGCGTTGCCAAGGGTAACATCCCAGGGAGAGCTGATTGGCTGCTGTGGTCCTGGTCCTCCGCCTTCTTTATCTGTGCCTTGAACGCCAGTGCCAGCTAAGGTCGAGACTTTTCCTTCTGAAAGGTTGATCTTGAAAAGAGAAAAACATCAGATTCTATTGAGGACAGACACAAGAGGTTTTTCAAGCACCAATCAGAGTGAATTTGGGTTAGAGTTGCCAGCAGGAAAACCAGCTTGACCTGATTCTGCTGATTTACCTTTCTAACAAGGTGGTTCTCAGTGTCAGCCACGTAGACCGTGTCTCCCTTTATGAACACCCCTTGCGGGAAGCTGAACTGTGCCTCAGACAAATTTCCATCTCGTCTCCCACTTGAGGGACCTATAAATGCAAAGATAAACTCATCTAAAAGTAGACTAAAATGGCCTCAAAACATTCACCAAAAAGAAAATTAGAAGCCTTTCTATACTTAAAATATGGGGCAGTTGGCAACCCTAATTTTATGGAACCATCCTGCATTTAAGGGAACAGAACTGCATTTCATGGACGGATGCAATTTGCCCCTTATTTCAGGTTGTAACACCCAAACAGCTACAAAAAACATACTTTTTCCAGCAAAGAAATGCACTCTTGCATAATTTTGCTTTCAGTATTATGTCTTATTTTTAAAAAATAAATACATGTTAATTATTATAAAATATATTAAAAAAATAAATTCTTTAGTTATTCTGTAGTTATTTGTTTAATAGTTAATTACATAAATGAAACCCTAATTAAATTAATTACTATTTTTTAATTAAATTATACTGCAAATAAATACAATGTATATATTTTAATAACAACAACATATAACATTTTTTAAAGATTTAAAAAAAGTCTCTTATGCTTACCATGGCTGCATTTATATGATGAAAAATACAGTGAAAACAGCAATATTATAAAATATTATTGCAATTTAAAATAACAGTTTTCTATTTTAAAATATAATTTATTTCTGTGATGCAAAGCTGAATTTTCAGCAGCCATTACTCCAGCCTTCAGTGTCACATGATCCTTCAGAAATCATTCTCATATGCTGATTTATTGCTCAAGTAACATTTCTTATTATTAGCAATGTTGAAAACCATTGTGCTGTTTAATATTTTTGTGGGAACCATGATACTGTGATAATTTACTTTTTTTTTTTTTTTTTTTACATTTTTGTAATGATCTAAATATATTTAGTCACTTTTTATCAATTTAATGCATCTTTGTTTAATAATAAATCTCTGTTTAATAATTATTTTTAAATAAATCTTACTGACCTGAAACCTTTGAAGGGTAGTATATGCATACATTTTAATAATCTGATCCCAACAGAAAATTAAATAAAGAAAATTCTGAAATCAAAATGCAAATTATCTAATGCAACTATGCACCATAAAGAAATAAGAGATTTTCCCTGTTTTCTTTAAAAAACTAAACAATAGCAAAATTCAGTGTCCCTTGAATTTAATACCTCTACTTAAAAAGTGTGTATTAACAGGTCTTACTCCCTATTGAGTGCAGCAGCTGCCCAGTATTGGAGACCACCAGCACCCTGTGGTGTCCTGTGTCGGCAATAGCCAACCGCTTGCTGCTGGGGTCCATGGCTATTTTCCCAGGGAAAGAGAGGATGGAGGGGGGCAGGGAGTCTCTATACAGTTTGATTCCCACATCATGGTCCTTGAGCAGCCCTTGATCTCTGTAGTGCTTGAGGGCAGCCGCAGTGAAAAGGAAGAGCTGTTCTCGATGGCCTTCACCCACCAGGGAGAAAAGCAGGTTTCCCCTGGGTCCCAGCACCACGAGTGTGGGCCAGCAAGACACCTCCAGTTCCTGCCACAGACGGGCATCGCTGTCGTTCACTACGGGATGGGTGATGTCATATCTCAACACCGCACTGCGTACGTTCTGTAGGACTTTCTCATTGGGGAATTTAGCCGAGTGTACACCTACGACAACCAGACCATCTGCAGAGATGAAAAAAGAAGAGAAATGGAAGATATATAGAGGATCGGACACTGAAAGGAAGTAGCCAGGCTTAAATCTGCATCCCAAATTGTTTGGTGCACATACACTACCACCTGGCTTTGACATTCTTAAAATAATCTTATCCCGTTTTAGACTTCTAAGATTACCAGAAAGACCAATTATAGCTCAAATAATGAAATTAAAATAAAAAATAAAAGGACTACTTTATCAGCTAGCACTTGAAACCCTCTTTGAACTTCATCTGTAATGGGGATGAAAAAGAAAAAGTTTTTACATACCAAAACCTGCTGGCCTTAGTAGAACTTTTATTAAAATTCCCTGAGGTGCATTTAGGTTTCAAAGTTATTCTAAAAGGTCCTTTATAAAGAACGTTTATGAAATAATAAATGTTTAATCTATCAAGGTCTGAACTTAAATCAAAAGGGAATGATAAAAGGAAAGTGGCTTTAATTTAATTATTTAGATTTATTTTTTAGGTTTTCATGGACGCTTTTTTTGTTCATTCAAAGAAAATCTATTCAGGTTACACAAAGCTGTTCATTCTTATCTCCTCAAACAATGCGTGGAAGCATGTTGCGTTGGTGTATGCTTCTGAAACGTTTTATCCAAGTCCTTGAATACTGAAAATCCTAAAGAACCATCTTTTGTCCGTGTGTCAGCGCCTTGAATGTTTTCATTAGTCACAGTTCCTTCCTTTTTAAATCGTTCAATAAAAGAACAACAGTCTATCAGGAGCAAAAATATCTGTAAAGAGGACATGAAAAACTGCATATTGACCAACCATCATATTGACATTGACAAAACCATTTAGGAGGGGTCTTGTTACTGAGTAGATATGCAAAGAGGTTAACCAGTCATAACACGGGTCATTTACATTGAAGCCTTAAAAGGTAAGGTAGCAAAACTTGCTGTTGCTACATTGCAATATCCTAATAGACGGAACCATATATAGTTCCAGTGACATGTAATTTGTCAACGAAGGAGGTGATGCTGAACGATACGGCATAAAGTTAGCCATATGACGTTTAAAATACAGTTATGTAGAGTGGGTGTTTAGACCAATGGGATTTACAGTGGGCGAGGCAACACAACCCTACAAAAAGGAAAATGAAGCGATCACTCATTGCTTTTCAAGGTCACAAATTGTGGAATAGATTTGATTGCTTGACACTTTATGTAGCATCTGGACAGGACACAGTGTAAAGGCTTTTCACACAAGAATTAATTCTAATTCTATAAGAAAAAGGTAGTCCACAATGAATTTGTGGATGCGTGAATGTACTTGAATGCATGTGAATGTAATGTAAATGTATTTGTGTGGACGCAGATATAGCTGTATTTATAGTTATTTTTCTTGTAAATGGGCCTTAAGGGTCAGAAAGGGTGTGAAAACTGGTCAAGTTAACTGAATCGACTGTTTGATGCAAGAACTATAAATATACACAAAAACTATATGCTACAAAACAAGTAGAGAAAACGTAGACCCCTTTAAAGAAATGAGAGTATAAGAATCCCAGAGGTACACATCCTAACATGGGCTACTGCCTGCAGAATGTCAAAACCAATCAAGGAAAACACGGGGTCTTGATTGAGAGCTCATGCAGCCCCCAGGCATCCCACTATAACCAATGCGCTGCGTTTCTCTGTTTGTTCCAGTCTTCTGCACTGCGCTCACTCCGCTTGACTTTGTCTAATTTAACAAATGTCAGCGGAACTTCTCCGCCTCGTCACTGGAAGTGACATTCCTCTATTCTGTGTCCCTGGGGTAAGCGGCACAGCCACTGATGATTGAAGCAGACGGACGATGGTTTTTAAATTCCGGTTTCAGCCGTCCATCAGAAGATTAAAATTCATAGGCTCAGCAGTGGAGACAGGAAGCACATGCACAGGGGACCAGTGTCCCATTTCAGTATGCCTTCAGCCTGCTTCCCCTCTGCCTATAAATGCATTTGAAATACACCTGGCATAGTCAAAATGTGATCAATGTTTTTCTGTACTGTTCCTCATGTCTCCCCAGCTGATTTTCTCTCAGGGGAGTAAACACATGGTAGAACCAGCACTTCTACTTATGATGAGACGTATGAGAGTGAAGTATGAGTGTAAACTATAATGCAGGTCTCAATAACAAAGATTTCAGTTTCAATATGAGTGAGTTCGGTTCAGAATGTCGCTTGCCCCATCAAACTAGAGCTGTGTTGTCACTACGATTTTTGTTGATAATGTAATTTTTTTATTTTTTAGTAAAATAAATATTATTATTATTATTAATAATAATAATAATTACACAAACGTAATTATTTATCCAACAATATATGTAACTACATTATTATTAATAATTACTGTAATTTTTTAAAATATTTGTTAGTGAAAAAAATTAATATATGTGTGTGTGTGTGTGTGTGTGTGTGTAATCTCAATAATAATAAAGACAATAAATAAATGCATTGTACTGTATTTACCGAACCGTTTAAAAATAAAATGAAATAAAATTTGTAAAAGGAACTTAAATTTCAATGAAAAATATTAATATATTCTCCTGACACACATAAAATGTGTTGCTGAAACTAAATCTGCATTTTTGTGATTGTGCCACTGAAAGCACTGGCAGGGCTCAAGAAGAAATCTGAACACAGTTTTTTTTTTTTTTTTTTTTTTTAAAAGTAAATGTTTTTTTTTCTATGATAACCTCCCAGAACCAAGAGAGTATGTGACTTGAATGACAGGAGTAAAAACAAAGTCTCTGTGTAATAATAAAAGGCTTATTCTGTGATATAATCAACAATAAACCATAATAATTAATGAGGCATTGAGAAGAGGGGTGGGGAGGCATGTTCTGCTTCTGTAACAGAACTGCAGTAACAGAATGTACCAAAAGAAGTGCCAGAGATGAGGTATGTGTGAGATATGCCAGCAAGCGGGCTGACGGCTGCCTGGCCAGTTGCCCCGGATGTTCCCACAGAAGTGGCCACCGATGGGATACTGACAGCTGGAGCTGATAGCACTGGATACAGAGCTTCTATAATAAGCCACAGACCAGTATAATGATGTATCTATGAAAAACTCTCTGCCCTCGATCTGGTCTCTGTGGATATTTAAAGTCCCCTATCAGATACAGTTAAGAGATAATGAGAATGTGTTGCTGGACCAGAAGAAGTTAGCAAACTCAAAAGGCTCTCACTTCTGCCCCAGTGAACCCTGGGAATGATTTACTATGAGATATTTGTAAAGTTATAATCCACGCAGTCAAGAAACATTTATCTGGATTGCCTACTTAGTGCGGCTACATATTGTAAGATGCTTTTTGTTTACCTAATAATGTAAATATCCAACGTAATCACTATTTAAAAAATTAACATACTCTAAATTAGGGCAGATGCCATGTGTATAATAATATATTCTCTATCTAAACGTGTATCACTCATACCTTCTATAGTGTAACTTTGCTCCAACCAGTGTAGATCAGGAAGTAGGTGCATGCAGTTTATGCAACAGTAGGTGAAGAAGTCAAGCACCACCACTTTGCCTGACAGTTCCTTCCTGAGTGACAGTGGGCCGTCTGTGTTCAACCATTGCAGTCCTGCCAAACAACAATGGAATTTAGCGTTTGATAAATATTTTTATTATAAGAATTTACATGAAATGAAAAACAAATAAATATATTCTCCTGATGCATATACGATATGTTGCTATAAATGATTCAGCATTTTTGTGGTGATGCCTTTAAAAACATTGGCAAGGTAGATACAAATCTGAACACGTTTTTTCCCCCATGACAACCTTCCAGAACCAACAATACAGTGTGTAACACTCACTGTTGATTCATTACAACATTATAGAGCAGTAAAAACAGAGAGAAACAATTTTTAATTGGCTTGTCATGTTCCATAATGTTAGTCGTTTATCTAAAACCACGAATCAATCTATGCTTGATCTTAAGTATCAAATCCACTCCCATGAGATACCAATACTGTATACATTCTCACACCCACTGAGTTCATTTACACTCGTACCTTCTTCAAAATCCGGTATAATTAAATCGTCCTTTCCGTTTATTTTGTGCAAATACTGATGTACGAGATTTTCCTTCTCTTCTTGAGTCGTCGCGTCCTCTAAAGCATAGTCTAGCTGGCTCTGAATGTTGAAAAGGTCTGACAGCTTACTGAAAGACGCCATGACTCCCACAACAACAGAATAGCGACTAACATTTATGCTCAGCACTTTCGACAGACAAATTGCAACTGCATCCAAGACAAAATAAACTCGTTTTGAGAGTAGTTAATACATTCTTCATGTTATTTAAAAAATATTTGTTTTAAATCTATAAATAAATGTCCTTTTATTAATATGAAATGACTCGTTACGATTTGCATTAAGGAAAATGCGAACGTCAATGTAAAAATAAATGCGCTTTCAACATTGGCGGTAAGTGTAATGACGAAAGATGATCTAATATGAACGGTTTTTGGTAAAATACTTTTACAAAATGCGCCTCTCTTAATGCTTTTTGCTTTCGGGGTGATTTTCTGAATGATACGGTCTTCTTTGTGCTCTGGTTGCGTTTTTGTCTCATGAGAACATGAATGTGATGTTACAAAACAACTTCGATCAAAACAAACCAGTAGAATTTGTTAAGGTTTACAAATGTCACAGAGCGGCTCTGAGAGTGAAATATGGGATTATAAACCTCTTAAGAAGACCAAAAAACGAAGCAGCAAATCACAGATAACAAGAGAACATGGAACAAAGAAGAGAAAAGATAGTAATCCTGGGACATCAGTGCAAAAAACAAAAGTCAACAGTGCTGAAACACACACTGGTTTAGACTTAAATGGCATTAATGCTCCCAGTAACACTGTGAGCTCAGAATCCCTGGACGTGAATCATGGGACACTTTCTCAGGATGTTCAGGATAAACCCCCTCAGCCAGGAGGCTTCTGTCCTGTCTGTCAAATGCCGTTTTCCCTCTTGGTGGTTAAGTCTCAACAGTGGCATGCTGCAGAATGCTTAGATAACCCTGGTGACAACTGTAAAGGTAACGTTAATGTTTTTTATAAATTCATATGCAAAATCAACAATCATTCTTTTGTCTAACACACCAGTTTCAACTCATCAGCTCATTGTAGGGTTCACACATACATGGAAATAGCAGGGATTTTAAAATTGTTATTTACAGCTGAAAAAAAAACACACGTACATATTACACACACATACAATTAAAATAAATTTTAAAAATCATGAATAGTGGTCAATGTGGTCAAAAGACTGATGTCTTTTACTTCAATATTTACTATATGAACAACAAGAAAAGTCATGGAAATTCATTGATTATAAGATTTGAGGAACCCATCATTAGTAACATGCTCTTGACACTTTAATATAGAATACTTCCAAGAATATTATTGTATAATATTTAAGAAAAAATTTACACTTTCTGTCTCTGATGTTACAGAGTGCCCAGATGGTCTTCAGTGTACATCCTCCATTCTCAAACACTACAAGAGGTACAGCCACTCTCTGCTCGCTCAGAGTCGAGCGCTGAACGACTGCACGACTCAAGCCATCTCAGACTTCAGCTTAAAGTCAGTTAATAATGTTGCACCTGCATCTGGTACGGAGAACTACATGGACAGCGCTGTGAATGTATCTACTTCATCCAGCCAAAATTCATCTTCTGGTGATGGACCAAAGGGAACTCCCACCCAGAGTAATGCTTTGCTGCTTTTTCGCTCTCCTAATACTGAGGATATTCAGAAAAAGAAAGGTTGGTCTCCTTCCATCAAAAGATCTCAATCCCAGAATTCTTCACAGGATGCGAGAATGAAGACTTCAACTCCAGTTAAAGCACATTGTGTTGGCTGTGCTGTTCAGACACAGACTAATGAGGTTAAAGCTGAGCTCTTTGAATGTAATAATAATGATGATTATATCTCCTACTCCCCACACTCTGAATTTCCAGATGTGGATAAGGAGCACAGAACTTCAAAAACTAATATAGAGTTTTATAGTACTGCATTGCAGGAAGATGAAAATGAGGTTGATGATGATTCTCTTAAACTGTTCAGCAATGAAGATGATGATCTGTTCTATAATAGGTTGGACCAATATGAGACAGGGAACACGAACCAGAAAAAAAATCATTAGACACCTGTGAAAAACTGCAGACATCATTAGCACCTGATTATCACCTGACTACTTCCAGTTCCACAGGTGTTTCTGATGGAACATTTCAGCATGGACCTCAATCAATAGGAAAACACTCCACAGCAAATCCTGAAGATCCAAACTCCCAGCTACAATCACCTCAAAGTTTAGTATTAGAGCATCTTCGGGAGCACATATCTAATCCTGTGCATGTCAACAGTTACATAAACCAAGAGTTGTCTTCCACCCATACAGCCCTATCTATAACTCAGAAAACACCATCTATGGCTCCTAGGAGAACTCAGACTAAGGCAGGTCCCTCTGGATTAAAGCAAACAGACATTGCGGTGTTTTTTGGCTTGAAGCCATTGAATGAAAAAAAGGCTGAGGAGGAAGTGAAGGCAATGGTCAGAGAGGCTGATCAGCAAGGGTCTAGGAGAGCAAGGATTTCAGAAGCTCAGGGGGAAGACGCTAAGCTCCAGGGTAGACGGCGTAGGAAGAGCAAAGCACCATCTGAAGTGTCCAGTGTCTCGCCTGCTGCTGAAGATGGTACAACTCGACCCACGCAAACAGAAGGAAAGCGAGGAGGGAGGGCAGAGAGGCAGAAAAGATGGAACAGAGGAAGAGCGACAGATGGATATCCCGAGGAGCCCAAGCGGTGTCCATTCTACAAGAAAATTCCTGGTTTGTGAACCGCTTTAATGCTTTTGTCTTGACCTACTTAATACCAATTGTTAAGATTGCATAAGCATTTACACTTTCAGTCTTAATAGCTGTGCCAGAACTAATGCACTAGACTGTGTGTATTTATTCTTTTACTCTCATAATAACTTTATTATTGTTTAGCTTGTTGTGGTCTAATGTACTTTGGAGAATATAATATGCTTTTTCTCTGTTCAGGAACTGGTTTTGCTGTGGATGCTTTTCAGTATGGGGTTGTTGAAGGTGTCACAGCCTACTTTCTCACTCACTTCCACTCGGACCATTACATTGGCTTGAAAAAAGACTCTGTTTTACCAATCTACTGTAACAAAGTATGTATCCTAATCTCATTGCACTTTAAAAAATAATGAAAGCAGGATTTTCCTTGCTCTTTAGAAAAGAGTTGAAGAGTTCAGTTTACTGTTTAGAAATCCTCTAAAATTCAAAAAGTCCACTCCCAAGAAACTAAAGGAATAGTTCACTCAAAAATAAAAATTGTCATTAGTTAATCTCCCTCATGTTCTTCCAAACCTTTATTCATTTCTTTCTTGATTGAAATACAAAAGAGCATTGAGAATCAAACAACTTTGAAGACCATTGACTTTTATTGTATACACACACAAAAACACTAAAGCACATCTCAAAGTATCTTCTTTTATATTCCACACAAGATAGCAAGTCATACCATTTTTGAGCAATATGGAGTTGTAAATAATGTTTGGAGTGAGTAAATCATGAAAGAAACCTTTTAAATTTCAAAAATGTGTCATGGTTATGAAATCAGAAATATCAACACATTGACATGAAACATAACAAACTCACAAATGTCAGTTAAATCTAAGGGTCAGGATGAAGGTGGAAATGGAAAAACATGGGGAAAGCAAAATGCCAATGAAGAATTTTTTTTTTTTTTTTTTTCTCTCAATGGTGTCAGGGAGGATTTGCTCTTGACTGAATCTTGGATTTCATGACTAACTGGTGTTAATCATGGCAGACAACTGGTAACCTGGTGAAGAGCAAGCTGAAGGTGGATGAGCAGTATGTTCATGTTCTCCCAATGAACACAGAGTGTATGGTGCAAGGAGTGAAGGTCACTCTCTTGGATGCTAATCAGTGAGTGTATCCTCTTACTAATGAACATTTGAAGCCAATATTATTTCTTTATTACAGGGCCCTGTTCATACAGAATGACAAGACCTTAATTACTCTGACTGTTTTCCCTCAGCTGTCCTGGGGCAGCCATGTTGCTATTTGTTCTGCCAGATGGCCAGACGGTACTCCACACAGGTGACTTCCGGGCAGATCCGTCCATGGAGCGCTACCCAGAGCTGCAGGGTCTCAGGATACAGACCCTCTATCTGGACACGACGTGAGTTCCCCACTAACAAAGCTAATTTTTGGTGCTGCGTTATGTGTCTTTTATTTCTCTTTTGGCCACCTTTGATCGCATCAACTGAGATGGGTTATAGTAGGGTTGAGATTAAAAACAAAACAGAACTTTTTTTTTTTTTTTTTTTTTTTCTCTCTATAGGTATTGCAGTCCTGAGTATACCTTTCCCACTCAACAGGAAGTCGTCACCTTTGCCGTAAACACAGCTTTTGAACAGGTCACACTGAACCCTCGTACACTTGTGGTTTGTGGCACCTACGCAATTGGGAAAGAGAAGGTCTTTCTAGGTCAGTGAGCAATGTTGTCCTGCTTTGTCCAGAACTGTTGTAGACCTTGTGCTGCTTCATCCTCTCTTGAAAGGATAGATTGTCCGCTTTTCTATTATCCGTGACCATCATACGCACTCATGAATGAGGCTCGTATAAAATAAAACAGTTTAAAAAGAGGTTTGCAGATGCTGTCCTAACTTGACTTTGAAATTGTTCCTGTTCCACAGTTTGTCTGGCTGGCATCCTGTACGTTTTAAAAGAATGCATCCATGATTAATGTCCTGCACCCATTTACTTTTAAAGCTCTGATAACATAGTGTCCCTAAAATGGAATCTCTCTTGACTGTCTGCAACTTCTTTCCAAGTCCCAAAAGACTAATTTTCATTCATTCCTTCTTGTGTATATATAGAGAGAGATAAACATTTTTTACCTGTCCCACCTGTTCCTCTAGCTGTATCGGAAGTGTTGGGCTCTAAAGTGTGTTTATCCAAGGATAAGTATAACACCATGTGCTGCCTGGAGTCGGAGGAGATTGGCCAGCACATCACTACAGACTGGTGGGCGGCCCAGGTGCATGTACTTCCCATGATGCAGCTCAATTTCAAAGTGAGTTGAGCTACATTTAAAACTTCTGTGGCTTGTTTGTCATATCTATGAGTTATAAATTATGAAATGCAATTTTTGCTGTTTGTGTGCATAAGTGAATAAAAGAGCTGATTATGCTAAACACAATCAATGAGGCTATGTTTACTTATTGAATTTGGAGTTTAAAATTCATGCAGCGTTCAGTGTTATCTTTAATTTTCCTCGACAGCGCATTTATGCTAATGCGGGAGAAAAAAAATTAAGATTCTAATTACAGGGACCAAGTGCCAGCGCAGCAGTTCTGGCAGCGGTAGCACTGATTGAGTCTGACTGAAAGTAAATTCTAATGAGACAGTTGCAGATAATAAAGATTAGTCATACGATGTGCCCTGAACCATTATATGCAACTTTTCTCACCCATGCCAATGTAGATGTTGATTCAAAGCAATTTCAGAGTTGTTCCCAATGAGAAACGAGTTTAAATGGCCCTGACAGGAAGGAGGAAAAACTGCAGGGCAAGGTCGATTGTAGATTGCACCACATTTTCTTTTGCAGCGACATTGAAAAGTCATTATGTAAATTGAGAGAAAGAAGCTGATTGCAATGTGGCATCGTTTGACTTCAATTACCCTTTTTTTGTCACACATACTACCATTCAAAAGTTAGGGGTCAGTAAGATTTTTTTAATGTTTTGAAAGTCTGTGCACACCAAGGCTGCATTTATTTGATCAAAAAATGCACTGAAACCGTAATATTATTACAATTTAAAATAACTTGTCTATTTTGATAGATTTGAAATTTTAACACATGATCCAAAAAAAAAAAAAACGAATAATGCTGATTTGGCGCTCAAGATGCATTTTCTTAATATCAATGTTGAAAACAATTGCGGTGCTTAATATTTTTGTGGTAACTGGGATACTTTGAATAGAAAGTTTAGAATAGAAATTAACAGCCTTTATTTAAAATAGATAGCTTTTGTAACATTATAAATATCTTTGCTGTCACTTCTGATTAATTTAATGCATAGCATTTACACCAGCGGTTCCCAATTCCAGTCCTTGCGCCTCCCCGCTCTGCATATTTCATATGTATCTCTTATCACATACGACGTTTGTTCTGTTCGACCGTATGTGCCCTGCGAAGTGGACATCACCGGATATTCTGCCATGATTCCAGTTTGAAGTGAGCGTATATGTTACATACGAATGGCATTAAAGTGTGCGAGACGTTAATTTAAATAGTATTTATTTACAGAGGTATAATATGTCAGAAGTAAACTTCAACGGATTTCCCCTGTTCAGGTAGTAGGGAGCAATGAACACTGTGTAGGGATCATATCAATCGGCAAACAGTTCACGCACGTAGCTCTCTTCTAATGAGCTGATAAAATGAGCAACAGCTTAAGCTAATCAGCCTAAATATTTATGACCAGAACAAAGGATTTAGATGATGTTGTTTTTTTTCGTAACTGTACAGAACCTGCGGACACACTTGAATAAGTTCTCCAGGCAGTATAACCAGCTAGTGGCGTTCAAGCCCACAGGCTGGACCTTCAACCAGACTGTAAGGGTGGAAGACATCCAGCCTCAGACTCAGGGGAACATCAGTATCTATGGTATGTGTCAGTCTAGATTTATAAAGGATGTAATATAATGATTTTACTTATCTCATTCACTATATCAAGTGTTTAAGCGCAGTTATTACAATACAATTGAATGTTGTCAGTAGCACACATGTAGGGTTACATTTACTTCTAATATTTGTAGAAAATTGGGTCGCTTCACTTGAAACTTAAATTCCAAGTCCAAACGAACCCTAATCAAGGGAAGTAGATGTACACTAAATTGTATTGTTGTGTTTGCATTTTGATTTTATAAGAGGAAAAAATACCATCTATTTTGTTTGGTGACTTTAAGAGCCCTGAGCAAAATGAGTTTGTATTTTTGTCATCCTTTTAAATTAAAATGGAAATAAGATGTTTGAAAAAGCGAATAAAAAACACCTTATTGTATTGCTCCATTTGCTTGCATCTAGGATGGACAGTTTTATGGTGCTTTAATAGGTTTGCTCCATTTTGCTTAATGGTAAGTCTATACCAATAAAACAAAAATGCAGAAAACATGCTATTTTTTATTGATATCTGTCACACCATCCCTTCCTTAATAAGATCTTAAAGAGGATTGCTTTCCATTGAACTGATTTTCAGTGTAGACACAACACAGCCTTGTCATTCTGTTCCACTAACTGACAAGATTATACCTAATGGCTTCGTATGTGGAATGTAATTACATTATATTGATTTTTCTCCCTTCCTGCAGTTGTTAGAAATGCTGAATGTCGTTTCAGGCTAAGAACAGCATGCCCTGTATTAACAGAATCAGCAGATGTGATTTGACCCAGAGGAAAAACTCGAGATGTCGGGTTTTGCAAGCCCAGGGTTTTAGTTTCATAATATCAGCGGACTGCAGCCCAGCTAGGTGCTGCCTCAAGCAAGTAGACGCATCTCATTTCACAAGCTCCACTGGAATCTGAGACGTCCAACATGGGAATTAATAGGAATTTGTGCTTGTTACTTTACACAAACACACTATAGAATTTGTGAAATAATTATTCAGAAGGCTAGAATATGACTTTGCTTAAGCAGCAGAAATCATGGTTGGTCTACAGACCTTTAACGGTGGCAAGGAGATCAGGATATAAATAGGGTTTTCCCAGCATCTCAAAGATTTTGAGAGATACTTGCCTACTCTATACTTATCTGTTCCAGGTATTCCCTACAGTGAGCACAGCAGTTTTCTTGAGCTGAAGCGTTTTGTGCAGTGGCTGCAGCCGAAAAAGATCATTCCCACGGTGAATGTGGGCAGCTGGAGGAGCAGGAAAGCCATGGAGGGTTTCTTCTGTGAGTGGCAGACTGAATCCAGAAACCTCAGCTCAACATCCTGTGCCCTGAGAAACTCAAGCTGTGGAACAAGGCAGTGAAGTAAACTGACATCCACAATCAAACCTTTGGCCAAACAGCCAAACGGTGCCTTTATTGACTGGACCAGTATTACTCAGTGGACCATTTCAAATGTGAGTGTTTTGGACTGCCTTCTCACATTTGAAAAAAAAATGGGTCTGTCTTCCAGCCTGCGTTTTTAAGTGCTGGTTGTGTGATGGTTAATAGTGTTGCCTTTTATGAATGGCTCCCCTTGCCGGTGACTAATGCTGGAATGGACACACATGCCCTCTTATTTTAGATGTTTTTTTTTACTCTTGAAGGTTTAAAAAAGTGTTTTTAAAGTAAATAAATTATATCACACTACACTTGTTTCATTGATGATCTTGTTCTCTGAATCACATTTTTATTTCATATTTGTGCATGTACAAGATATATTTTTCATAAGATAAGGCATTTACATGCTGAACAGTGTGAATTCTTTAGTAGTTTTAGCTTTTTACATGTGTTTATTACATTATAATATCTGAACCTCATTTCAATTTGGAAAAAAAAAACATTTGTATTTGCGATACCAGCATGACAAGTTTCAATGCAACTGCAATAATGCAGCTGTAAGATAATAAAAACATTTTTTGCCAAAGTAATATAATAAAAAGATACTTGAATGTGAGTTTAGATTCTGATCAGGAGCAATCAGAATTCAGCTTATAAGAATACAAGAATAATATAAGATTAAGTTTTAATATAATTCAGTTTGTGTTAGTGTGCCACCATGTGACTACAAAATATACTGCAGTTAAATACAATTTCAGTTCACAGGTATTTTAAGATGATCATAAAAATACTGTTCAGCCTATCTGTAACTCTATATAACATTTATTTTCTGTTAGAGGACAGTTTTATTAAAATTAGTTTTAATGTTTCTGTCGCCTCAACTTTGCTGATGTACAAAATGACAAGTATAGCAATTCATACATGTGGTTAATTTTTAGAAGGACAAAAAGCTCAGCAAGTCTCGGTGCACACAAGAAAACAAGAGCTACTTGTTTTACTGTTGACAACCTGTATGCCCTTCAGGGTTGTGTGAAAAGCAAAACATTCAGCCTGTGTGATTTGGCACTAGCAAATCATGAATGTCAGTGAAGCATTACAGAAATCACCAAAAGAGAGACTAGAAGTCATACTACATTACAGCACTTTCAGCTCTTTCTGATTTAAATTATTACTGATTGCCAGCAGAGTGCTATTCCCCATAGAGAAAAAAATGCATGAGAAATTTTCACATTGATTTTAAAATAGAATTGAAAGGCCTAAAAAAGCTGATGAAGAACCGTTGCACAGCATGAGATTTTGTTTTTGTCCTCAGCAAAGTTCAGAATGCAGAGGAATGGAGCCTGGGAGCCTTCGAATGGTCAGTTTTACCTAGGGAGTGAAAGAGCAAAAAAGAGTAAGTTCATCTATAGTCATGTTGTAGCTCTGATTACATTAATGAAATCGTTCTTGTTGTCTGACTCATGGCTACCTCACTCTTGCTCAGTCTTCTTAGGTATGTTTGTACCTCCTCCACTGTGTCTGTCAACAGGTCATTGACAGCCAGAATCTGATCTCCCTTGTGGAACAGAGATGAAGCCTCAATCTTCTCACATTTAGATACACTAGAGAAGAAAAGAAATGTGAAGGGAAATAATAGCAGAAATTAAACATAAGTGGTAGTATTTGTAATTGTAGTTTTTGTGTTATTTTCACCATGTTGGGCTGAAGTAATAACAAATTTTAATTTATTTGTGAGAATCGTACCATGGTTTCCCCTCCTCTTCTGAAATAACCAAGCTGTTTGCATCATGATGACTTATGCAGATTTCCTTCTCGATAAGGGTGTGTGTTTCACTGAGGAATGGAACACATGTAACTATGTAACATGTAACTCAAAATGTAACTAGATTCCAAAACCACAATTTCATAACCCCAGTTGTTTGACAACTAAATTCTGCATTTAGGATATTGTTTTCTATTGAATTGATCTTCTACAGATGTACTAATCACCTCTTGCCTGGAACTGACCTGTTTAGCTTAGTGGAGGCACAGTTTCCATTGAAGTCAAAGCAAGGATTTTTAGTGTTGTTATTATTAATACTGGTTTCTTGTATTCCATAAATCCTAGGATGACAAAGAGGGACGACCCATTGTGGTGGTGGTGATTTTTGTTTTTTTTTTAAGGTAAGATTTTAACTGTTTAATCACTACAAAATATAGATAAAAACATGATATAAGTCTCAGGTATCAGGTTGCAAAAATAGTTCTGACTCGCTTTTGTAATATGAGTAATAACTAGTTGGGCAAGATTACTGCTGGATACTTTTGAAAAGTGTGATGCATGATGATTTATGACAGCTAAGGTAAAAAAAAATCTAGCTTTTTTCTCTAGGGAACCTGAGAAATTGTTCATAATGTGACAAACAGCAATATGCATTATTAATTATTAATTCAAAATGAGAGAGAGTCTGTCAATATTTAATTTGTCAGTTGTTTTTACCTTTGTCCATCCGACTCAGTGGATGTTTGCGGTGTCTTCAAATCATTGAAGGTTTTTGTGACACAATCCAACAGACTGTCTTCAGATGTACCAGTTAGACTCTCCCTGGAGAGAAAAGCAAATAATCATCATTTTACAAATAATTATTTTTTTTGCTCAAAGCCTGAGAGTCTATAACATCAAGCCTCTAACAATAAGTAAACTCATGTGAACACAGAGTACATTTATGAAAAACTGTGCAAAATCATACTTGATTACTACAAATCAAAGATTTTGAACATTGCAACATTAAATTGCAAAAGATGGGCATAAAATAAGGTCAACATCAAAGACAAATTGGTCTGTTAAACCACCTTCTGTATGTTCAAGGAGGACACAAATGGGTAAACAAGCACTATCTAACAGGTTCAGTTGAGGTAAAGTAGATTTAAATACACAATGAGAGTTTGTCATACCCTGATGACATGTCCTCATTACTTTCCACTGTAGTCTCATCCAGCGATTCCTCTTTTTTCAGATTTTCATGCACCTGAAACAAAGGTATGGTTATATTGAATTATGATGCAAGTGTTTTATTTATCTAAATGAGAGTGTATGTTTGTGGGTTTAACTATGCCATACTGATATTGCAGATGGGCTGTTTCTGGGTGATTGGCTACACTGACTGTGCTGGGTGGTAACATCTCCTGACTTTTTCTTTGGAGGCAGTGGAGGTTGGCTATCAGCTTCAGTCTGCAGTTATTGAGAGGTACATTTCAGGCAAAGTTATGAGAACTGAGTCAAAGTCACACACAAGCATGTAAAAGCATTATTGATGAATTACCTCTTCAGTGTCAGAGGGGTTTTGATCATTGGAGTTGGATTCTGTAGTGCTCTGAGGTTCAGGTTTGTTATTCTATAAACAGTTTGAAACATGAACTGTTTAAGACCCATGAAATTGCATTGAATTATAATTAATTGTTAAAAATAACAATTATCTTGTAATATACTGTATTTAATATTAATTGAATAGATATAAAATTAATTGTTTAATGATTTATTCAAAGAGAACATGCTGAATTAAAGCTATTAATGAGAATGTCTCACCTTTATAGCCCCGAATAAAGCATTGAACCATTTATCCACGTCCTGACTGAAAACAACAGATCCCATATATTAGCACTAAAAGGGCTAGACTTAATTTATTTTGCCCATTATTCAGTTTTATTTTTCAATGCAGCTTTTTGCTAAGTATTGGAATTATGGTACAGCAATGGTAATCATAGCAAACCTGCTGTCTCCAATGAAGAAAAATTCTCTTGGGACCTTGTCTCCTGGATTTTCTGTTTTCATGAAGAGCACAGAGGACGGAGAGCACTTCAAGGCTTTACAGATCCATTCAAAAACTGGATTTGCTTGAGGATGCACTTGCAGCATTGTGATGCTACGTAGAAAAAAGAATTATATCTCTGCATAATACTAACCCTTTTTTTGTTATATGAAAAGTAATAAGCAACTTTTGCCTTACGTGGAAGCTTCTATGGATTTTATAGGTTTGTCTCTCTCAGTGGTTTTGTAGTATTTTAGCTTATGGCAGCTGTCATTTGTCTTTGAAAGTACGAAGAAACGTTTCTTCCACGATTTCTGCAATGAATAATGAAACGTCTTAGATGAGATACATAGACAGTACACATAGATGATATTTCTGTGTAGGAAATCCAAATGTTGTACCGTATTTTTTATCTGTCTAGGAGGAGGGGACTTTGTTAGAAAACCTGTGCACACTTCCTCCACCTCAGCTGCTTCATTGTGACATGAAGCATTTGTATCTATTGCAGAAGAGTACATACAATCAACCAGAATTTATCCACTCGTCACTATCTGTAATAGTTCTCTCAATAAAACTTTAATTAGACAAATGACTTTTAAAAATCTCATCTTGGCTATTCTGGTTCCAGCCAGTCTGTATTGTTTAAAACAGATTTTTAGACATACCTGATTTACCTCTGCTGTTCATTTGGATAATGTTGAATCTCTGCTAAAATAGATATGATATGTGTTGTGAGTAATATTTAATATTTAGATCATATTTAAGCAATGATTGGTGCTTGATGAATTTGCAACATAGAAAAAGCCGCATGGCTGTATTTTACAAAAATGTATTTATGAAGTTAAAACAAACCATGAGTTCACCCAAAATGAACGTTTTCTGATTTACATTTACTCACCTCATGTCATTTGAAACCTGTGTGTTGTATTTTGTGGAACACAAAAGAAGATATTTTGAAAAGTATTTTTTGCATTGTTGGTTTGGACCCCACTGACTTTCATTACATGAACAAAAACATTCTTAAAAAAATTCTTCTTTTGTGTTCCACAGAAGAAAAAAGTCATACAGGTTTCAAATGACGTGAGGGTGAGTATATATTGACAGTTTTTTATTTGATTTATCTCTTACATGTACATTTCTGTATGAGTCAGCTCATTATGACAATTCTATCTAGGAATATTAATATTTGGAAGGACAAAAGCAAAGTTTTTTGCTGAAAAGCTTTCACTGGGTGCTTTTCAGTCTAATTCTTTAACTGCAAGAAAGATGCACATTGCCAAAAATATAATAAGCAGTAGTGTAGCCGTAATTTCTTAATGTGCTCAAATAAATCAGATCAGTTTAGTCATTGAATCAGCAGACCTGCAATACATCATAAATCGATTACCTTAACTATTGTGTGTGTCGCAGTAAAAACAGTGTCCTCTGTAATGCTGTCCTGTTTTCACAAATATGCATGTCATAATTTTGACGGAAGGCTTCTATTGTCGCTGAAGAAGGTGGAGTTTCTTGTTATGTGTCCTCCCTTTGATGAACACATATTTTAAGTTTACGGAAAATTTGGAGACAGAAACGACCAGGTCCTTACTGGCAATGATTTAAAAACATGATAAAAGCGATGCATGTTGATTCTTTTCCTTGATGTCTCAGATGGCTGTGATTATTTACACAAATTCCTTGCAAATTTAGATTCTAGTAAGATTCCACCACATCTGGACTTCTGTGTGAAAGGTGCATGTGTGACCTGTTTCGTAATTTCTGAAAATATCATATGTAAATTAGTAATATTACTGGCTCAAGTAATTTTGACCCTCCATACATTTTAAGGCCAGTTAATATTTACATATGACAGTATATTTAAAAGGTTAGGTAATAGTCCATAATACTATCCTCATAGACATTAGATAACTGAGACACTGAGATTCATCAAGGGTCTTAGATGAGTGATAGTGAGTGCATTGATTTTACATCTTATAAGTAAACCATAAGAAAGAGCTTGCACTAGGACAATAAATCAAAGATTAATTGATCACTCTACCTAAAACATACAGGGTGAACCAGCTGATTATATATTTGTTTTATTTGAGTGTGTTTTTTCTGGAAATGTGTTTAACATGAGGAACGAAGTTTTAAAAAATGCCAATACATTCCTGCAGATTTGCAAGAGTGACAAAAGTGTTGTCACACAACAGTGTATACATGTACTCTTAATGAGATAAGAAATGTTAGTGTTAGATGTGTAACATCAAATGTGCAGTAAATATTTCATTATTCTATTCAAAATACACATTTGTTTACAGACAGCAAAGGAAAGTAACTAATTTCCAACAACTCAGTGCAGTTTTAGAAATCACCACTAGAGAGACCTATTCACTGTAGACACACGGAGGCCTGTAACACCTGATGTGTACTCTCTGTTAGCTTTTCTCCATAAGAGAAAAAAAACACACTATAGATTAGTCATCAGGCGAAAGATGAAATCACTCCTCTGGTATGCTAAAAAGCTAAAAATGCAAAGACTATACTGTAAGGCAAGGGTAATCAATGCAATCAGTCAAGACTAATCAGGCATGACTGGACTAACAATGCAGCTTGGATGGGTGAAAAGCTGATCAAAAAGAAAATAACCAGGGTAGACATGACTTTTTTGAAAGTGAAAGTCTAATTATGGTTATAATATGATTAGTATGATATACTGTAAATCAAAATATGCAGGAGGAAAATATGTGGAAGAAATGGCTGGTAATAGCGATAATGTTGAGTGATAAAAATGTCACATACTAGGGGACAATCAGTTCTATCTTAGGGCAAGGGGTGATTTCCAAAAACATTCTGACATCACTGACGGGAGCAATGAGTGAGAATGAGGAAACACCTTTTTGCATTATGAATCATCTTACTAAGCATGTGCATTTTTATGAATCCAGAGTTACACTACCATTAGGATCGGTATGATTTTTTAATGTTTTTGAAAAAAAGTCTCTTTTGCTCACTAAAACTGCATTTATTTGGTCAAAATGGAGTAAAAATAGTAATATTGTAGAATATTATTACAATTTAAAATATCAATTTAAAATAATTCTATTTAAATATTTTTTAAAAATCTGATTTATTCCTGTGATGGCTAAGCTGAATTTTCAGCATCATTACTCCAATCTTCAGTGTCAAATGATCCCTTAGAAATCATTCTAATATGCTGATTTGCTTATTTTTTGTGGAAACTGTGATATTTTTTCAGGATTCTTTGATGAATAAAAAATTAATACAATATAAAATTCTTATTGTCACTTTTGCATGCTTTCTGAATAATATTATTAATTTCTTTTAAAAACAAATCTTACTGAACCTATACTTTTGTTTTATATTATGGTTTTCAGTGTCTATTGTTCATTTGATCTTTAGAATTTAGAATGTTTATAAGTGTCACTGGCCAGATTCTGTTTTCATTTATATGAATAAAACTATTTAAGAACAATACAAATGCAACTAAATGAATGCTGAAAATGTATTAGCATGAGCAATATATTATTTGTCAAGATTTGTGTATTTTTCCAACTTCCAATTTCTATGGATAAATGAAAGATTAGTTGTTTTAAAGTAAGATTTTTTTTTTTTTTTTTTTTGTATATCATGCAGGAAGTAGGAGATTTTAGAAGGAGTTTTCAGCCCATGATTTTTCAGGAAGAAAAGCACTGGAATGCATTTGAAACTGGTCTATAGTATGGAATGAAAAAAAAAATGCTTTTCTAGGAAAGCATCTCCAGGAGGGGTAACTTTAACATGAAATGATAGATTAGACCATGATAATATCTTTACTCATCTTTCTTATACAGTAGTTCTTGTTATCCTGAATGCATCAGCAGATGCATAGATCTAATCTCACTGCAAAAATATGTACTTCATATAAAACCTAATTTTTTAAGCTTTTGTAGATACTGCATAATGCTTTTTTGGTTTTAAATTTTGCCTTCCAGTAAAGTTTCTTTGATGGAAAAAAATCCTGTCTGACCTGCTTTCTCCAATGAGGAAGTAACCTGTCATCTACTGTAATAGAAAAGGTTTTTGCAAACCCATTGCCATCTCAGATGCAAATCAAGGCACGTGTCATCTAAGATATTTCATAGATTAATAAATGGTACAACGAATTTTCCAAATTTTCTCTAAATTAGACATTTACACATGCCTGTTAAATGCACCTGATGTCTTGAATAAGAAGAAACAGATATAGTGAGATAAGTTTATAGTTCACTTTAAATTCATCTCAACAGATTCTAGACACATCTGAATCATGTTTGCTGTTAGTTTGGATGCTGTTGCTTTTTTGCTGAAGTACATATGAAGTGCAAGTGTTGTCTTACTACATGTCAGTTCTATCCTCTTGTTAACAGTTCGTGTAACTGTTTCATGTGTTCATTTCTCTTCTTAAAGGGTGTTATTTAGATCCATCACACACACTATGAAACCTTTCACAGATACAATGTTCCCATCTGAGCAAAGACTTTGAGTACTTAAAAATACTGTCTGCTTGCTTGTTCAGTCAATTTTCAGTGTCAAACCCATTATTAATTGGTTTCTAACAACAGCCCTACTGGTTTTCCTATACCTTGGTTCACCCAGGAAGTTAAATATGTGCTCAGTTTTAGGATTCAGGCTAAAGATTTTTCTTGTGTACTAATAGTAATTAATTTAAGCCATTGTAGTCAACTAATCACACTTTTATATTAATTACTTACATATACTATATTAAGGGAGCAACTAACCATAAAGAGCCTTTAATAGCCTATTCTTCACTCAAGTGCACACAATAAACTTGCACCAAAGCACCAACAAAGAATATTTGTTTTCTGTGTGATTTGGCTTGTTTAAAAGTAGACTTTTCAAGCTTTCTATATACACTGAACAAAATTATAAACGCAACACTTTTGTTTTTGCTGAACTCAAAGATCTAAGACTTTTTCTATGTACACAAAAGGCCTATTTCTCTCAAATATTGTTCACAAATCTGTCTAAATCTGTGTTAGTGAGCACTTCTCCTTTGCTGAGATAATCCATCCACCTCACAGGTGTGGCAAATCAAGATGCTGATTAGACAGCATGATTATTGCACAGGTGTGCCTTAGGCTGGCCACAATAAAAGGCCACTCTAAAATGTGCAGTTTCATCACACAGCACAATGCTACAGATGTCGCAAGTTTTGAGGGAGCGTGCAGTTGGCATGCTGACTGCAGGAATGTCCACCAGAGCTGTTGCCCGTGAATTGAATGTTCATTTCTCACCATAGAAGCCCATCTCCAAAGGCGTTTCAGAGAGGTGGCAGCCACATCAACCGGCCTCACAACGTAGACCACGTGTAACCACACCAGCCCAGGACCTCCACATCCAGAATCTTCACCTCCAAGATCGTCTGAGACCAGCCACCCGGACAGCTGCTGCAACAATCGGTTTGCATAACCAAAGAATTTCTGCACAAACTGTCAGAAACCGTCTCAGGGAAGCTCATCTGCATGCTCGTCGTCCTCATCGGGGTCTCGACCTGACTGCAGTTCGTTGTCGTATCCGACTTGAGTGGGCAAATGCTCACATTCGATGGCGTCTGGCACTTTGGAGAGGTGTTCTCTTCACGGATGGCAGACAGCATGTATGGCGTCGTGTGGGTGAGCGGTTTGCTGATGTCAACGTTGTGGATCAAGTGGCCCATGGTGGCGGTGGGGTTATGGTATGGGCAGGCGTATTTTATTGATGCATTTTATTGATGGCATTTTGAATGCACAGAGATACCGTGACGATATCCTGAGACCCATTGTTGTGCCATTCATCCACGACCATCACCTCATGTTGCAGCATGATAATGCACAGCCCCATGTTGCAAGGATCTGTACACGATTCCTGGAAGCTGAAACATCCCAGTTCTTGCATGGCCAGCATACTCACTGGACATGTCACCCACTGAGCATGTTTGGGATGCTCTGGATCGGCATATACAACAGTGTGTTCCAGTTCCTACCAATATCCAGCAACTTCGCACAGCCATTGAAGAGGAGTGGACTAACATTCCACAGGCCACAATCATGTGGTGCTCTCTGAAGGATGTACACTCGTGAGGCAAATGGTGGTCACACCAGATACTGACTGGTTTTCAGACCCCCCCAGACCCCCCCGACCCCCCCAATACAGTAAAACTACACATTTTAGAGTGGCCTTTTATTGTGGCCAGCCTAAGGCACACCTGCAATAATCATGCTGTCTAATCAGCATCTTGATATGCCACACCTGTGAGGTGGATGGATTATCTCGGCAAAGGAGAAGTGCTCACTAACACAGATTTAGACAGATTTGTGAACAATATTTGAGAGAAATAGGCCTTTTGTGTACATAGAAAAAGTCTTAGTTCTTTGAGTTCAGCTCATGAAAAATGGGGGCAAAAACAAAAGTGTTGCGTTTATAATTTTGTTCAGTGTATACATATTTCTCATGTTTATGAGGCAAGTAGCCTAAACACTGACTTTCATTCATTTTTGTGACATGCTTCAGTTCACAGAATCGAGACAGCAGAAAACTGTTTGTTTTCTTTATTTTACAAAAGCACAATGTTTTGTTGATATTGAGAGTGTACACGAATTAAAGTAGAACCGTTACAGTTTCGAATTATGTACTGTATGAGTAAAAATGATGGTGTATTTTAAGTTGCTTCCACTGTTATCAGGGAAAAAATGGCAGTGGTCACACAGGCGCCTCCATGTCATGCAGCAAAGTCACTAATAACTTTCACACTCTGGACAAACACTTGGATATGTGACTAATAGTGCACATTTATCTAGGTTAACGTTAGAGTGAGTGTTGCTACTTACATATTTAAGTTTTAAATGAGAATTCATATTTGAGATTGATGAATGATATGCAAACATTTGGATTCAACTAAAATAATCTAACCCAAGTCTTCAGGATTTCCTAAGAAAAAAAGGGCAGATGTGTATTTGATTAGGAATGGGCCTATAGGATTGAAGTTACTAGTGCAGAGCTAGACATCTTTTGTTCTTGACCCTGATGGGAAGAGAAGTTTCTGATCAACAGCATCTTGTTGTTGATATTGCATTTCAGTGCTTCAAAATGCACTTGTGAAAAGTCAGATGTCTTGTGTTTTTAACAGAATGCAGAAAAACTGGTTTCATTCAGAGTCGATGTAGTTGCTTGGAGGAAGCTACAGGGCTTTGTTTTTGGCTGTGATGGGAAAGGTGGGTGGAGTTTCTGGTTCGACGCACAGTTTCTAAATTCTAAACTTATTATAAAAAAATACAGAGTAGCAAACAAGAAACATCTGAGTTCATCTATTCATCATGAGTTTGTAATGAATTTGGTTGTAGACACTCCATTTAAACAATAGAGGGAGTTATGAGGTATAACCAACCAATTTCAAAAAACACTAATCAAGTTTGTTGTGCTTTTTAAGAAAATAACTACTGATATAATTTGAATGCACAAATCTTTTATCACATACACACAGCAAAATAAAAAAGGCAGAAACTGTTAAATGGGAAGTTTAATAACACTTCACAGTGTAACAATGTACAAGATGCATGCTTTCTAAAGCATAATTCATCTGTATATGAATTAGTCTATTTACTGTTATTCAGTAATCATCAGACAAACATTTAAAGCAATGCATAATGATTTGGAGCAGTGCATCACTGGCAAAACAAATAAAGAATACACAATGACAGATAAGTTTATATACATTGTACATAAAATGTCTCATACTATTAAAATTGTAAAAAAAAAAAAAAAAAAGTGCTGCTTTAAAATATATAAACAGATGAACAGTATAGAACACCTTATTTTCTGCCTGTATGAGTAAATGAATGAGCTTTAATGTCTCATAGACCTGGCTTTGACCTTAAATTAGACATGTACACAAAAAATTTCTACTATTTTGATGGTGATGAAAGATTTCGGGTTAGACTTTGTTTCATGTCATCATTATGATGGGCAGGGTTCAGAGTGAGGCCTGGAAACCGTTGAATTAGGAGTTTTACCTGCAAGTAATTTCAGTAACTTTATTTATAGGTCTCTGATGAAAAAAAGACAATTCCTTTTCTGTGAATTATCATCTTACCTCATCCTTGCTTAGTCTTTTTATGTATTTCTGAATCTCTTGTACTGCGTCTGGGGGCAAGGTCCGATCCCCCCTTGAGTCCTGAATCTGACGACACTCAGATACACTGGAGAAGATGATGATGAGAGATGAAATATAATACATTGTAAGTAGGTAATTTCTACTCATATTACCATTGATTCTAGAACAGACTGTGTCATTAAATATCTATTGTAGAGTTGTACCATGGTTTGCCGCCTTCTTGTGTCAAGATCAGACTCAGATCATTTTGACTACCGCAGATCTCCTCAACATATGTTTGCGTTTCACTACAAAGCAGAAAAATACAAATGCCACATTTATCATAACCACAGTGCTAAATATGCCTCAGGATTTTAATTAGGAAAGGATGGAATTTTACTCAATAACTTAAACATTGATACACTCAGTAGTTCATACATCCAAAAATATGCAAACAAATTCTGCTAGGGTGCGAAATCTATAAATTGGTGCTCTTTGAATGCGGGATTCTTTTATGTCAAAACTCATCAATCCAAGGCACTAGTATTGAAAGTGAAAGTATTGTGAAAAAAGTAAAAAGCCTTTTAACATTACTGTTGTTTTTAATGTTAACACACGTGTGTTGTTTTTAATGTTAAAGCCATATGAACAGAGGCTTTTTACTTTTTTCACAATACTGTACTTTCGAGTGCCTTGGATTGATGTTTTTTGATAACACTCAGTAGTTGTTTTCTCTAAAGCAGAAGCACCCTGCTAATGGATTTTTTTTTATTTTATTATTTATTTTTTTTTTTTTACATATTTAGGATTAGTGTGGACCACTAATAATAATCAGCCACTAAAAACTTGTATCATTCTGAATATGGTGGTTACAGCCCTGTTTGAAATAATAAAAATCACCTGTTGTCCAACTCAGTAGAGACAGATTTTCCACTAAAGCTGATTGATTGCTTAGAATGATTGTGATCTTCACTGGGAAAAATAAAAATAAATAAATCAAATCAGAAAAACAGAGATGGTGTCAGTGTATTCAGCAGAAGATTGTACTAGGAGCTTTTCCACAACTGCCGTGATCTTGGTAAAACTGACATGAATACAGAGAATTGTTGCTACAAGTTTACCATTTCATTTGATTAAATCAATTAAAGGTCAAACCACCATAGACCACATCCTTTTGTAGAGGTTAAACATCTTGATGATTGCATCTCTCAGTTATGTTAAAACATTGCCAAATATTTGCTTTCTTTTTTACAGTCATCCAAAACCAGACCTGTTCAGCAAGAAGGAAATGTGCAAAATAGACTGCTAATTGACACTAAGAAAAGAAACAGTGTTGTTTTGAACACTGACAAAATAGATCAATCTCATGAGGTAAATAACACTGAATTAAAGACTTCAAAATTACTTTTTCTGTTTGCATGCAGTGTCATCGTCCTGTTGCTCATCTTCCAACACCATTTTCCTAATCAGAAAAGATCACAGAACAATTCAGTTCTATCATGACAACTCTCTGAAGATTTTAGCATGGTAAATGGTATGAATGTTAATGTATTGTATATGCTGCTCCTGCTGAATTGTTGCTGCTGTTGGTTATTGCTGTAGTCCTAGATTATTGCTGCTGCTGCAAAGCAAGTACAGGAATTTGCTACTGCCAATACATATGCGAAACGTTGCTGTGAGTATTTAAGATATACAGCTGCTGCACAAAAATCATATATAATAACCCGTGGCAGTTCTGTGCAGGTGGAGCTGGGGAAGGTGGAGGGTTTCAGAGGAACTCTGAAAGTGCACTGCGAACTGCTCTAGTGAATGCTAACCAGACATTTAAATGTAAAGCAGTAAGCTCATTGGCTGAGCATGCAGCATGAACCAATCGGCTTATGCTAAGTAGTTTAACACTGTGTAGTTTAACACCTTGAATATCTGCCATCTAAAGTTTCATGGCAGAACTTGGCATTTAAACTCTGAAAATTATGTTTTATTGACAGAATGCATTACATGCGACCAGTTAAGGGGAAAAGTGCTCTTAAATACTTACACTGATCCCATGGACATGTATTCACTGTTGTCCTCTTGAGGTTCATCCTGCTTTCCATCTGTCTCGTCTTTTTCCTCAATAACTGGAATCTGCCAGATAGAGGTTTGAGTTTTATTTGTGTATTTTGTCATATGCATATGTGAAAGAAACTGTTTAAATGTGTTAAACCTTGCGTGTGATTGTTATTTGAGGTTCGCTGAGCGTGCGAGGATAGTCATAATGATCGTATTGGGGCGGAGAAGTTAATTCAAATGTTGACCGTCTGTCATCCTTTTGAACAGGCTCTGAACAGTTCACAGGTACAGACATCGATCTAGGTCTCTTGTCCTGTGGAAAAAGGTAAAGCATGTGAGCACTCAAAAGTTTTGGTACACTTGACAGAATTTTAGTTTCTAGTGTTAGTTTAGTTTAGTTTTAGTTTAGTGTTGTGGAAACTCTCTGATCAAAAATAATATTTTTTTTGGTTACTGTATAATTCCCATATTTCCTTTTATGTTTTTTTATTCTCAAATATAGGAAATGGTAGTAAGTATCATTAGGTGTGCTCAAACATATGACTGATAGTTTATATATGCATGTATGTGAAGATAGAGAGGGAGAGAGAAGGTTTGTTTACCTGAGTATCGTCTGTATGTTGCGGTTTATTTTGTGATTTCTGGGTCTTCATTGCCTTGACTAAGGCATTGAGCCAACCATCCACATCAGCACTGAAAACACCAGAAAACATTTAACACTACTTTCATGGAACTATGTTGTGATGGCAATGACAGATATGGTTAAAATAATGGTGGTAAACCTGTTTTCTCCAATGAGGAAATATTCTCTAGATTGTTTTAGTGTGTCGTCTTCCACCTTCAAGAACAGCACAGAGGATGGAGAGCCCTTGGATTGTTTCTTGACCCAGTCCCACTTCTGATGTGTCTCAGGGTTAGTGAACAGCAGGCTAATCCTTTAAAACAGAAAGACACTCTCATTATAGTATAAAAACACTTTACATATTTATTAATGAGACAGTCTTTTCCTTACTTAGAAATGTCTATTACTCCCAAAGTCTTGTCTCTCTTTTCACGGCTTACATGATATGTCAGCTGGTAGGAGTCTTCACCCATTTTGGAGAGCACAAAGAAACGATGCTTCCATGATTTCTGTGACAGATTTATAAAACTGCTAAGTTTCACGAACAGAGAAACTGTCTTTGACAGACTGCAGATATTTTGGTTTCAGGTGGAATTGCAATATGAGACTTACAGTGTTTTTAGTTAGGGCTGTTAGAGGGGGGGACTTGAGCAGGTATCCAGTGTACAATTCCTCCATCACTGGTTCACTGAAAAATTTTGCAGTTGCTTCTGGAGAAACATAATTAGAGCTGATCAGCATTAAATAGTGCTCAATTCTTTTCGTTCCTTGATTGTCCCATTTTTCCTAAGAGATTTTTAGACTTACGTGATTTCTTGTTGTTGGACATCCTGATGTTGTTTGCTTTAGTTCTAAAATAAATGTGAAATGTCAAGTTTTTTAATGTAAGCCACTGACAAATATCTGATAAACAGCAGTAAACAACAGCGATGTATGATTTTTTTAAAAATAATATTCAGTGCAGTGTCACTGTCAACAGCACAAGACTAATTACAATGCATTGGAAATTAACCCCCTACCTTATATAATAATATTGCATTAGGTCTTTTGAATGTTTCAACCAAATTTTATTTCTCAGATGAATAGTATCAGCATTATTTCTCTACATGTTACAAGCATCACAAAACAGAATCATCATATCAGTAGCCATATTCTGTATTATTGGTTTACCTTGTGTCACCGTAAAAATAATGTCCTCTAAAAGGTATCCAGTTCTCACAGTTCTGGAGGTGGCGAACGCTAGATGCTTTTTGTTTCTTCCAGAGAGTTGTGCTGGTAAGAGTTGTTGTTTCTGGTTTTATGTGAGCACATATTTAAGATCCCTCCCCTTTGACTCTGTCTGTCATACCTTTGAGAAAATTACCGGACTAACGTGTTCATGGCATTGTGGAACACATCATACGACAAGAAGAAATTTAGCTTCTGATGCACATGCTGTAAGCTGCAACTGAAATATATACACATACACACTCATAGTCTTATACATAAACTGGCACTTTACCATTTCTTGGATTATAGTTTTTATGCAGTTTTTTTGCTCTTGTATTCTCCATGCACATGCACCCCTGGTTTTTTTTGGTTTCTTTTATTTTATTCTTATATTTTTTTCCTCCAGACAATAGGCAGATGGCCATGTCTGCTCATTGTCTATTTACAGTTGTGGAGGTTCACTGATATGTCTTTGACCCAAATGTCTGTGTGACAGAATTTAATTCAGATAACTCAGCTGAAAGAAATTATTTTGAGTACCATTCACACCTGTGTACGAAATGGATGAGACACCCTTTTAAGTCAGAAATGTCAAAACATTGGGACCCAATAGCCTGTGTGGACAATTATTTATATATAAGATGTCAAATAAAGCAACTGTGCAAATACATATAGCATTTTTCAGAGACTATTTAAAAACTGATGATAAAAATAAAAATTACAAAATGTAATGCATTTCCGTAAAAGTAATCTCTAATTATATTAAAAACATATGTATATTTATAAAATAATTGCAAAAAATGTTTTAAAAGTTTAATTATGCTTCACATTGTAACAAAGTGCAAATACATGCATACTTCATGTATATATTATGTAGGCTATTTGTTATTCAGTAATCATCAATCTAAAGAGTGACTGAAACATTTGAATCAATGCATAATGAGCAATACATCATTGGTTAAATGTTTTGCAAAACAAAATACACAATGACAGAACTTGTATATACACAGTATATAAAGTACCTCATTCTGTTAGGATTGTTAAAAAAGTGCATCTTTAAAGAGGTTAAAATACATGAACAGTTTTGAGCTGCATTTTTTAGTGTGAATTAACCTTCATACTTATTATAAAGTAATACTTGACTCTTGTTCTTCACATGAACAGATGTGAACTAATAAACCCACTACCACTCATATAGTTTCTTGTACATATATACAGTCTAAATGTTACTAAGTAATTTCTTTCACTTGTATGATTAGACTCGATTGAATGAGCTTTAATGTCTTACAGACATATTTCTAATATCTTGATGGTGATGAAATCACATGAGATTTTGTTTCATTTCCTCATTATGATGGGCAAGGTTCAGAGTGCAGAGGCTGGGATCCTATCAGCCGCCGAACAGTGAGTTTTACCTGCAGGTAATTTGAGAAGCATTATTTATAGCTCTCTGTATGTAGTGACATAAAAACATTATTTTACTGTGAATCGTCATCTTACCTCATTCTTGCTTAGTCTTCTTACGTATGTCTGTATCTCTTCTACTGTGTCTATAAGCAGGTCATTGAAGGCTAGGATTTGATCCCCCTTATGGAAGAGACACGAATCCTGAATCTTCCGACAGTCAGAGACGCTGGAGGGGAAGAGGATGAACGCACAACAATGAGAAACATAATGTAAGTTGTTCATTTGTAAGGACTACAGTAACAGTTATTAAACTGTAATAACTGTAATTAATTATCAATGAGAGTTGTACCATGGTTTGCCTTCTTCCTGTGTCAAGATCAGACTGTTTTTCAGATCATTTTGACTAAGGCAGATCTCTTTCTCAAGATGTGTGTGCGTTTCACTGGGGAATAGAAATATGCATTGATAAAATTCAAACAGATGCCACATTTTTCATGCTAAATATAGCTCTATGCATAATACACTAATAAGAAAGTTAAAAAGAGGTGACATCATTCAGGAGAATTTAGAAAAATGCAGTTCAAGCTTTTTCAAAAGATGCATTCAAGCCAAAATTTACCATTTATTTTCATAATCCTCATCCTGATTGACTGCACCATTGCACACAGAGGACTCATGGCCATTAATGGAAGTGCTGAAAAAGACAACCAAAAAATAATCAGAAATAATGAACTTGTCAAATGGCAACAGACACTGAGTAAATCATGTCTCACACTACTGACACAATAAGTGTATGAGGTACATAACGGTGAATCAAGAATTCAAAATTACTTTTTCTGCATGCACGTAGTGTCCGTCTCCTGTTGGTCAACTTCTAAAGCTCTTTGCCTATCACAAAAGACCACAGAAGAATTGCATTTTATTAACAGAGTACATTTTACATTCCACTAGGCCAGTCAAGGGGAAGAGTGCTCCCAAACACTTACAATGATGCCATGGACATGTATTCACTGCTGTCCTCTGCAGATTCATCCTGCATCTCATCTTTCTCATCTTCATCCTCACTAACTGGAATCTACCAGATAGAGGTTTGAGTTTCATTTTTTCAATAGGAAGCTTAAGAGCATTTATGTGCATACTGTATATTGAAGAAACTGTGTGTAAATGTGTAAAATCTTTAACATTACTGGTACTGGAGGTTCGCTGAGCTTGCGAGGATAGTCATAATGGCTGTACGGTGACTGGTAAGTTAGCATTAATTCAGGTGCTGACCGTCTATCATCAGGCTCATCCTCAACCTTTGGTTCTGAACTCTTCACAGGTTCAGATGCTGATCTAAATCTGTTGTCCTGTGGAAAAAGTAAAGCATGTGAGCATGCCTAAATACTTGTAATAAGTTGTAGATAAATATAAATTGTTAACATGTGAATTTTTAAACAAAACAATAAATAAATTATGCAAAGCAATAATAATATTAAAAATAATTATATTAGTAAATGGTGGCTACTTTAAAGAGGATAGTTTTGCATTTTTTGGACACTGCGTAATTGCCATATGTCCTTTTGTTATTATTATTATTCAGGAAATTAAAAAATCAGTAAGTGTGTCCAAACCTTTGACATGTAGTTTATTAATGCATACATGTGAAGAGAGAGATATTTTAATATTTACCTGAAGGGTATTTCGTGATTTCTGGGTCTTCATTACCTTGACTAAGGCATTGAGCCAACCATCCATATCCTCACTGAAAACACCAGAAAACATTTAACACTACTGAAAAACTCAGTTGTTTTAAAATAAAAAATAAAAGTTAAAAATGAAAGATTTCTAGAATTATATTTCCAGTATATATAACTAATTTAAAAAGCAGAATGATTAAGCTTCTTCTTAAAGAATCCATGAAAAATTGATTTTTATTTAATTGTTCTTACAATGTCTAGGCTTTGGCAATATACTGAATGTTTAGTAATGCCTTAGTAATAACTTAGTAATAGTATATTTACTATTGCATATGCTACACTACTAAAATATACATGGATTCAGAGCTAATAGACATGGACTAAAAGCCAAGAAATGGAGCCTTTAAATAGTATTTATTTCGTTATTTTTATTTATTTATTTATTTTGCCTGCATCATGCTGGCTTTCATGGAACTATGTTGTAATGGCAATGAGAAATATGGTCTAAATGACGGTGGCAAACCTGTTTTCTCCAATAAGGAAATAGTCTCTAGAGTGTTTTGGTGTGTCGTCTTCCACCTTCAAGAACAGCACAGAGGATGGAGAACGCTTGAAGTTTTTCTGGATCCAGTCCCACTTCTGATGTGCCTCAGGGCCAATAAACAGCAGGCTGATCCTTTACAACAGAAAGATGTTCTCATTATAGTGTGGAAATAACTTCGTTTATTTATTTATGACTTTGACAGTCTTTTCCTTACTTAGAAAGGTCTATCTCTCCCAAAGGTTTGTCTCTCCTTTCGTTGTTTTCATGATATGTCAGCTGGTAAGGCTTTTCACCCGTTTTGGAGAGCACAAAGAAACGACGCTTCCATGATTTCTTTGACAGCTATAACAGATAAAACTGCTAAGTTTCACAAACAGAGGAACTGTCTGACAGACTGCAGATATTTTGATTTTAGGTTGAATTGCAATATGAGACTTACATCGTTTTTAGTTGGTGGGGACTTGATCAGGTATCCAGTGTATAATTCTTCCACCATCGCTGGTTCACTGTAAAATATTGAAGTTGCTGCTGCAGAAACATAATTAAAACAACATTAAACACATTTATGCAGCTCAGTTGAGTTTGAGTTTTTCCACTTGTTTTCTTGATTATCTCATTTTTCTCCAGAGATTTTTAGACTTACTTGGTTTCTTTTTATTGTTGGACATTCTGATGTTGTTTGCTTTAGTTCTAAAATAGATGTGAAATGTTATTTAAGTTGTTTTGCTGTAAGCCACTGATATATTTGATAAACAGTTGTAAACAACAGTAATTTATGATTTTGTAAAAAAGGCAAGAAAATGCAATGTCAGCGCAACACCATAATATAATAATATGTTATATAATAAAATTGCATGATGTCTTGATGAATGTTTTAAACTCTAATTCTCATATGAATAGTATCAGCATTATTTCTTTACATGTTACAAGCATCACAAGCAGAATCATCATATCAGTAGCCATATCCTATAATAGTATTGCCTTACCTTGTGACGAAGTAAAAAATGATTCAGCTCTCACAACTTGTATGTTATGATGGCAGTTTAGGAGGAAGCTAGAGGCCTTTTGTATATTCCACAGTGTGTTGCTGGTAAAAGGAGGAGTTTCTGGTTATATGTAAGCTCAGGTTTAGGCTCCCTCCCAGTTGATTGTGTCTGTTATTGGTTTGTGGAAACTACCAGACAAAACGTGTCCATGGCATTGTGCTATTGTGGTAAACATGATACTACAAAAAGACATTTAGCTTCTGAAGCACATGAAGTAAGCTGTGACTGAAACATGTACACATATAGACTCATATACACAAGCTGGCACTTTACAATTTGTTTGGTTAGTTATTTATGTATTTAGAAGCGCTTGGTTCCCCATAGGAATGCAAGAGGTGACTTGATAAGTTACTGTGCCAAAAAATAATTCTTTCGTTCTTTTGTATGCTGTAGGGGATTTTAGGGGGAAATCTTATTAGTAAATACTCTAATGATACTGTAATTGTCTTTCCTCCACCATTTTTCCTGGATTTTTTCCAAGTGTAACATGCTCTTGGCAGGGTGAGGTGGGGCTGAGTGATTAGGTGGTTTTATCATTGACGGCATTGTGGCGTTTTGTGTCTCCAAGGGTTAAATAAATGTGTGGTAGTGTACACAGTATATAACAAATAATTGTCATGACAAATAAATGTCATAGAAACAAAATGTCACAACATTTTTAACTATTTTAATAGACATTAGCTAATGATCTAATATGCATTATAAGCCTATATGCAGTAATTTTAGTTAATACTTTGAATAAAATAAAAAAAAAATCTATTTATAGTCATAAAATATATTATAGTGTTTTAGTGTGATAAACAAATTAGTGTACATAAAGGGTGTGTATGTGTAAATGGGAATGTGTTTCACTGTTGCACTTTGTTTGTTCCACACCTAAAAATACATGCAAACTTCTGATCTGATTTTTTTCCATCTTGCACATTGTACAAAATGCACACATTCAGATAATTGTGAAAAAACTGAATTTGAGGACAATTTGGAATTCCAAAATTTGGAGTAAGCCAAGAGTAAACCTTTGTATTAAAAGGTAAATACACAATTAAAAGGTAAATACACAATCAAAAGTAATACAGTAATTAGAGTATAAAAATAGTCATGTTAAATTTACATTATTGCGTTATTGTATTTACAGTATTATCTTACTTTTTTGACATCAGGCATTTACAAAGAACACACATTTGTTTTAAAAGATCATAGAAACATCATACTTTTTAAATATATATTTAGTACTTATTTTCATATGCTACAAAATTTTCTGTATACTGAGGTATTGTTCTGGTCTTTTTGATAAGCTGCCTTGTTCTGAAATCATTGTCTTGTGGTCATTTGCTTTATTATTTTTGTAAATGATGTGAAATTTCTATCAGTAAATTAATGCAACTTTTGCAGTTCATCTCATTATCACTTTCAGTTGAGGTGTCCAATGCAGTGTCATTGTAAAAACATTATTCATTTTGTTTTGCTTTAGTGCAAGTCAGTGAAACAAAATGTATGATTAGCATATAAAAAGCTTCAAATTTACATTTATTTGAAAATTAATTTAACATATTACTTAATTAATAATAAAAAAACAACAGAGAAAGCCAATTCAACTGTGTAGTCATCTTCAAGATTTATTTCTGCCGTCAGTTCTGTCTCTCATGAGCAAAAAGAGAGTGAAAATATTAGTAAAGTATGTTTGTGTGTGTATAAGTTTTCGTTTCCTCTTAGGACAAGCATAGATGGGCTCATGGGTCACAGATGATGGCAGCTCATGTGTAACATGTTTTGTGTGACCCTACTCAGTTTTCTGTCATTGGGCTAATATGGAACAGCTACAAATGAAGTCTATTGATAATTAGTGGAGTGAACTGGTCGTAGTATCTCTGACTGCAAAGGGTTAAATAAATCCCTTCAACAATCAATGTTTCTAAAATTAGCAAACCTGTTTTTTTTTTCTTGATGGCCATGTGCCAACATACCTGCTCATTGTGTGACAGATATTTAATTTAGATGATTCGGCTTGAAATTAATTGTATACCATGTACGATATGGGATCTGTATGTCAAATCTCCCAACTGCACAAATATATTATATTGCATCTTTCAGAGACTATTTAAAAATAGTCAAATCATATCTCGACTCTTTGGCTATTTTTAAAATAAACGATATAAAATCGAAATTACAAAATTTTGTACATTTCTTTAAAAGTAATATCTATACACGTTTATAAAATATATATAAAATAATTGCAAAAAATGTTTCAAAAGTTTAATAATACTTCACATTGTAACAATGTGCAAATACGTGCTTTTCTACAGCATAATACATGTATATACATTATGTAGGCGACATGTTATGGAGTAATCATCAATCTAAAGAGTGACTAAAACATTTGAATCAATGCATGACTAGGAGCAATACAACGTTAAATGCTTTGCAAAACAAAATACACAATGACAAAAAACTTGTATATACACAGTATATAAAGTACCTCATACTATTAGGATTGTAAAAAAGTGCATCTTTAAAGAGGTTAAAATACATGAACAATTTAGAACTGTGCATTTTTCAATGTGAATTAACCTTCATACTTATTATAAAGTAATACTTGACTCTTGTTCTTCACATGAACAGATGTGAACTAATATACCCACAACCCCTCACAATATTTCATGTACATATATACAGTCTTACTCATTTCATTCACTCAGTGACATTTTAAGGTCAATGAATCTAACATTCACACTCTTTTACATATTTACATGATTAATGTAATGTCAAAAGAGGACAAGTTACTTTAGATAACCTGACTGCCTCTTCATTTGCACCTTGTTTTCCACCTGAATAATTAGACTCGATTGAAAGAGTTTAAAGTTCCACAGACACAATTCTAATATCTTAATGGTGATGAAATCACATGAGATTTTGTTTCATTTCCTCATTATGATGGGCAAGGTTCAGAGTGCAGAGGCTGGGATCCTATCAGCCGCCGAACAGTGAGTTTTACCTGCAGGTAATTTGAGTAGCATTATTTATAGCTCTCTGAATGTAGTGACAAAAAACAAACAAACAAAAAAACATTCTTTTACTGTGAATCGTCATCTTACCTCATCCTTGCTTAGTCTTCTTACGTATGTCTGTATCTCTTCTACTGTGTCTATAAGCAGGTCATTGAAGGCCAGAATCTGATCCCCCTTATGGAAGAGACACGAATCCTGAATCTTCCGACAGTCAGAGACACTGGAGAGGAGAAGGATGAGCGCACAACAATGAGAAACATAATGTAAGTTGTTCATTTGTAAGGACTACAGTAACAGTTATTAAACTGAGTTATTATCACTGAGAGTTGTACCATGGTTTTCCTTCTTCCTGTGTCAAGATCAGACTGTTTTTCAGATCATTGACTAACGCAGATCTCTTTCTCAACATGTGTGTGCGTTTCACTGGGGAATAGAAATATGCATTGATAAAATTCAAACAGATTCCACATTTTTCATGCTAAATATAGCTTTATGCATAATACACTAATAAGTGATGACATCATTGAGGTGCATTCAACAGAAAAATGCAGTGGTAGATTTTTCAAACGATGTATTAGTCAAAATTTACCATTTATTTTCATCATCCTGGTTGAATGCACCATTGCACACAGAGGACTTGTGACCATTAATGGAAGTGCTGAAAAAGACAACCAAAAAATAAGATTAACTATATGCATTTTATAAACAAAACAACATCAAGAATCAAGATCATTTTAGAGTTGAATAAGGCTAAAACCACCATAGAAAACCTCAGAATAATGCTAGCTGAAGGTATTGTTACATTAGCAATATTTTGGCATAATTTCACAGACTAAAAAGGTCCATTGTCAATAATGTAGCAAAGTGTTTAGACAGAAGTCACTTTCAAACCAAGCAGCTTTCTGTTGGTTACTGCAGTAAATTTGCATGACCAACTTGAACATGAGAAAAATCTGAGGAGTTCAGGGGAACTCCTGAAAATTCTATTGAAATGACAGGATTTCCCTCGCAAAATCTTGCAGAGCAACAGTAGAGGCGAATTGTTCTAGTCAGAGATGATTTGCATCTCCTAAGCTGTTAAAACCATGCCAAATGTTTGCTTTAATCTTGACATTCATCCGTGACCAGACCTGTTCTGCAAGAATGGAAGTTTCCAAACAACAAAGCACACCGTTCAGCAACTCTAAGATAAGAGTTGTTTTGTAGTCTTTAAATAAACAAAGAATAAAATCTATTTGTCTCATGTGAGGGATGGAGGGGAATGAACTTTGAGTGAACACATTACAGTGTGTCAAACGGCACAGACACTGAGTTTATCGTATCTCACACTACACACAATAATGCGTGAGGTACATAACATTGAATCAAGAATTCAAAATTACTTTTTCTGCATGCATGTAGTGTCCACCTCCTTTTGGTCTTCTTTCAAAGCTGTTTGCCTAATCAGAAAAGAACACAGAAAAATAAATTCATTAAAATGTCTCTAAAAAGTTGTATTTTGTTAACAGAATACATATTATTTACCACTAGGCCAGTTAAGGAGAAAAGTGCTCTCAGACACTTACAATGATGCCATGGACATGTATTCATTGTCTTCTTCATTGTCATCCTGCATCTCGTCCTTCTCATCTTCATCCTCAATAACTGCAATCTGCCAGATAGAGGTTTGAGTTTTATTATTTTTTTCAATTGGAAGTTTAAGAGCTTTTATACATACTTTATATTGAAGAAACGGTGTAAAAGTGTAAAACCTTGAGTGCTACTGGAATTGGAGGTTCGCTGAGCTTGCGAGGATAGTCATAATGGCTGTACGGTGATGGGTAAGTTAGCATTAATTCAGGTGCTGACCGTCTATCATCAGCCTCATCCTCAACATGAGGTTCCGAAAACTTTGCAGGTTCAGATGCTGATCTAAATCTGTTGTCCTGTGGAAAAAAGTAAAGTATGATAGCGTAAAAAATAGATAAAATATAAAGTAGTAATAATATTAAAAATTGTTGTTGTTTTTTTATTGCTGCATGATTGCTATATTTCTTTTTGTTATTCATTATTCAGGAAATGGTAATATAGGTTGGTGTCCAAACCTTTGACAGTGAGTTTATATATGCATACATGTGAAAAGAGATATTTTAATGTTTACCTGAAGGGTCTGTGATTTCTGGGTCTTCATTACCTTGACTAAGGCATTGAGCCAACCATCCATATCATCACTGAAAACACCAGAAAACATTTAACACTACTGAAAAACTGCATCACTTGTTTTAAAATGACTAGATTTCCAGAATTATATTTTCAGAATGTATAACTAACTTTAAAAGCAGAATTAAGCTACTGTTTAAAGACTCAAAAAAAAAAAAAAAAAAAAAAAAAAAAAAATTAAATCAATATTTTATTTTATTTTAATTTATATTTTATTTTATTTTATTTACAGCTCAGTGAATATTTTAAATTAAT
Source organism: Tor tambroides (assembly GCA_021397915.2). Taxonomy (NCBI): domain Eukaryota; kingdom Metazoa; phylum Chordata; class Actinopteri; order Cypriniformes; family Cyprinidae; genus Tor; species Tor tambroides. The sequence goes on from JAFVLL020008409.1 coordinate 94,089, forward strand.
TAAAATGTATTAATAAATAATGTATTTAAAAATGCAGTGAAATGAACTGCAAAAGTTAATTTGATCTCATGTATATCTTTATTTACTTCACATTTATTTTCTGAATTGTTTATTTTAATATTTGAATATTATATATGATCTGGAAATATACTAAATGCTTAATTATGCTGATAAAGCTCAATTTGAAATGTGTATATTTACATATACATATATATGTGCTATACATGGCTTCAGAACTAATAGACATGGACTAAAAGCCACAAAACTTTTATTTAGATTTCGTGGAGGCTTTAAATATTATTATTGTTTTTTTGCCTGTATCATGGTCTTCATGGAGCCATGTTGTAATTGAAATGAGAAATATGGTCAAAATAATGGTGGCAAACCTGTTTTCTCCAATGAGGAAATAGTCTCTAGAGTGTTTTGGTGTGTCGTCTTCCACCTTCAAGAACAGCACAGAGGATGGAGGGCATTTGAAGTTTTTCTGGATCCAGTCCCACTTCTGATGTGTCTCAGGGCCAATAAACAGCAGGCTGATCCTTTACAACAGAAAGACGTTTTCATTATAGTGAGAAAATACTTCTAGATACATTTATATACAGAATACATTTATTTATGACTTTGACAGTCTTTTCCTTACTTAGAAAGGTCTATCTCTTTTCTTTCGCTGTTTGCAAGATACGTCAGCTGGTAGGCATCCTCACCCGTCTTTGAGAGCACAAAAAAACGACGCTTCCATGATTTCTGTGACAGATATATAAAACTGCTAAATTTCACAAACAGATGAACTGTCTTTGACAGACTGCAGATGTTTGGTTTCAAGTTGAAATGCAATATGAGACTTACAGTGTTTTTAATTAGGGCTGGTTGAGCGGGGGACTTGATCAGGTATCCAGTGTACAATTCCTCCACCATCGCTGGTTCACTGTAAAATTTTGCAGTCGCTGCTGCAGAAACATAATTAAAACAGTATTAAACACACAGTTGCCACTCTGTTTGAGAATGTAAATTGTATTCCTTTATTATCCCATTTTTCTCAAGAGATTTTTAGACTTACTTGGTTTCTTTTTGTTGTTGGACATCCTGATGTTGTTGCTTTAGTTCTAAAATAGATGTGAAATGTTATTTAAGTTGTTTTACTGTAATATATCTCATAAACAGATGTAAACAATAGTGATTAATAAAAAAATGTCAGCACAAGACCAAATAAAATGCAATGGAAATTAACCCCCCATCGTATTTAAAATATATAATAATATGTCATATGATAACATTGCATGAAGTCTTTAAGAATGTTTTAAACTCAACTTCCAATTCTCAGAATATCAGCATTATTTCTTAATATGTTACAGGCATCTCAAAGCAGATTCATCATATCAGTAGCAATATTCTGTAATATTATTGCCTTACCTTGTGTCACTGTTAATTCGTATCCTCTGAAAAGTTATTCAGTTCTCACGACGTGTATGTTATGATGGCAGTTTAGGAGGAAGCTAAAGGTCCTTTGTTTCTTCCAGAGTGTTATGTTGGTGAAAGGAGGAATTTCTGATTATATGTAAGCTCAGGTGTAGGAATCCCTCCCCTTTGACTTTGTCCGTCATTTGTTTGTGGAAATAACCAGACAAACGTGTTCATGGCATTGTGGTATTGTGAAAGGCATTGTGGTATTGTGAAAAACATTGTATTACAAAAAGAAATGTAACTTCTGAAGCACATGCAGTAAGCTGTGACTGAAATATGTATACACTCATAGCCTTATACATAAGCTGGAACTTTCTCAATTATTTGGTTATAGTTATTTAGAAGCTCTTGGTTCCCCTTAGGAATGCAAGAGTTGATTTAATAAGTTACCGTGCCAAAAAAAAGCCTTTCTATGTGTGCTGCTGTGGATTGTAGGAAGAAATTTTGACTGATGGATTTCAGTAAATACTCCACCCTTGATTTTTTTCCAAGCATAACATGCTCTTGGCAGGTTGAGTTGGCGTTGGGAGCGATTAGGCGGTTTCATCATTGATGGTATTTATTTTCGGATCTCCAAAGATTAAGTAAATGTGTGGTAGTCTAAGTAAAAACAGTATATAACAAACTAAATAAAATGGCATGACATTTTTAAGTATTTGAATAAACATTAACTAATGATCTAATATGCATTATAGGTCTATGTGCAATAATAAGATAATACTTTTAATAAAAGTAAAGCGTTAAAAGGAAATCTAGATTTTTATTAGGAGTCTGGGTTAGGGTTCATGAGCATGTAATATTGAACTTCCCTGCTAAATTGTGTTATTTGGATGTTGTGAACAGTGTGATAAACTCATTCTCTGCTAAAACCATTGATTACTGACAGAGTGCATAATGGATGTGTAAGTGTGAGAATGTTTTCCAGGCCTAAAAATAAATGCAAACTTCCGACCTGACACTGATTTATCTAATCTGTACTTTGTACAGAATGCACAGATTCAGATAAATTCTATAGATGAACTGATTTTGAGGTCAAATTGGAATACATATGGGAAGCACAATTTTTATCATAAGAGACCTTTATAATCAAAATGCTACATGCTATATAAAATAGACAAAGAAAAGGAATGTACTTAATTTGTTTGTGGAATAAACAAATAATTTTTTTTTTGTCATTTTAGGATATGAAGATATATAAGATACATGTCAGTTAGTTTTGGGACTCTGCTAGAGGACACACACACACTGAAGTCAATAAAACCAATACCAGAAATCTTTTATTAAAAGACAAAATTATGACATTGAAAGAACGTACGATATAGTTTTAACCAACTGTGCACATTAAAACTGGTCATACAGTTTATTTTCTTTACTTTTCACATCAAAATAGTTTATAAGAACATACATTTGTTTCAAAACCTTGTAATTTTAAATATTTACATATGCTACAGAATTTTCTGGATTGTTCTGTTCTGAGCTGCCTTGTTCTGAAATCATTGTCTTGTTGTCATTTGCTTTAGTAAGTATATTTATTGTTGTAAATGAGTGAAATTTATAATTTATAAGTAAATTAATGCAACATTTGCTGTTCATCTCATTATCCCTTTCATATGAGGTGTCCAAAGCAGTGTTATTGTAAAAACATTATTCATTTTGCTTTGCTTTAATGTTTAAGTCATTGAACATAATGCATGTAAAGAATCCTGTTCAACTTTGTTTATTTGGATATTAATTCAACATATTACTTGCCTTGTAAAAATGAAATATCAAAACAAATACATCTTAAATTCAGTCTTGTTTCCAGGCTATTGGTCTGTTGTGACGGTTAACACTCAGTCATAGCTGGAGTTGAGAATGAAGCCTGAGTTGTTATTCATTCTGACAGGTCATCTGTGTCGTCATCTTCATGATTTATTTCTGTTGTTAGTTCAGTCTCTCATGAGCAAAAAGAGAGTGAAAATATTAGGAAAGTATGTTTGTGTGTATAAGTTTGTACTTCCTGTTGTGTTGGTTGCATGTATCTACCTTATTACTCTTCAGTTTTATCGGAGAAACATAGATGGGCTCATGGGTTACAGATGATGGCAGCTCATGTGTAACACATTTTGTTTGACCCCACTCAGTTTTCTGTCATTGGCACAATATTGATGATAATATTATTTTCTTGTCTTATTACATTATTGCACAGCTACAAATAAAATCCAAAAATAACCAGAATATGTCCAAGGGATTGAACTGGTCTTGTTACTGTCACAATAAGAAGAAGCAATGTTTCTAAAATTAGCAAACCTGTTTCTCTCTCTTTCTGTCTCTCCAGATAACAGGCAGATTGTTTTTAGCTTGTTTGATATAATCAGTGTGGTTTGCAAAAACATTTAAATGAGCATTTGTAAGAGCTGATTATTGTTTTAAATCACAGTTAATTGGGACTAACCTGTTAATAAAAAATTATTCTCAATAATAGTTGGGAAACTTTGCACTGGGCAATAAAGAGAATACTAAAGACAGGCATAATTAAAGATTATAAAACCTGTAATACCAGTTGGCAACATAAACCAGACCTATTTTTAGCAGGCCGTTCCATGTGCCAGCATACCTGTTTATTGTCATTTTCTGATTGTGGAGTTTCACTGATGTGTCTCTTCAACCCAAATGTCTGCGTGACAGATGTTTAATACAGAGGATTGAGCTGAAAGAAAATATTTTGTATACCGTGCACACGTGTCTACACAATGCACGAGGCACGTTTTCAAGTCAGAAATGGCAAAACATTACCTTGGGATCCAACAGTCCGTGTGGATGATTATTTAGGATGTCATATAAAGCAGTGAACCATTTTTCCATCTCCCAACTGCACAAATGTGTTATATTACATCTTTCAGAGACTATTGAAATATACTTAAATCATATCTTGACTTGATTTGCAACTTTAAATTACAAAATGTAATACATTTCTGTCATTCATTTCTAATTTATAATATTTCCACTCATTTTATACCATAAAAACAACAATAAATCACTGCTCTAAACAAAGCAAACACATTCAGGACAAACCTATTTTCTCCTATAAGGAAGTAGTCTCTTTCCGGTACTCTAATAAACATTACACACGAAGAAGAACATCTGAAATTGTTTTGAATCCATTTCCACATCGAATGCATCTCAGGGTACAAGAACATGTATGTGACCCTAAAGGATAGACAGAAAAACAGATGAAAATTTGTTAAGACAAACTATGATGTTCAATAGATAAGATAGATTGTTGCTAAGGTACTGTGGGAGGTTGCTAGACAGTAACAGACCGATTTTGGGGGTTTAATGATATGATACAGGAAGTCCAATTACTTATAAATAGTGCAGAGTGCAAATGTTGGACATACTTAGACAAGTCAATGTCTCCTAGTGGTTTGTTCTTCTCTTCATTTTTGTAGTACTTAAGTTGGCATATGCTGTCTTTGTACTTTAGAAGAACAAAAAACCTCCTTTTCCATGATTTCTGCAAAAAAAAAAAAAAAAAAGGGAAGGGAAGGGAAGGGAAACAAATACAACACGAGAGTAATTAGCAAAGTGATTCTCACCAATGTACTGATATAGTAACCTGTTCTTCTCTTCCAGAGAAACATACCTGAGACTTGAACTGATTTTCCGGGGGAGATTTGTAAAGATATCCAGAACACATTTGTTCTTCTGCTCCATGCATGTAAAATACATAGTTATTATCTGCGGAGACAAAAAATCTATTTAAAACAAATCCACGTGTTAGATTTAACACAGATCAAAGAGCTTTAAAAGAACACACCTGCCATTTTTTTCAGTTGTGGCGAGTAATGGGATGCTGTCAGTGTGCGCCTGAGAACAGAAAAAGATGTGGTTACTTCTGCATAATGAATGATTTCAAGTGCCAAAGTCTTGAAACTCAAAGTGCTCTTAACTGCTACAATTATATTGGGTGCACATAGTATGATCTGTTTTTGCACATGATATACATTTGTTTAAAATATTAGCATTCATCAGAAAAATACTTGTCTGTTAGCTTAACAGTAGATACTATTGTAAGCAGCACAAGCAAGAAAACAGACAGAAAACAGTTCCTCACATTGACAACCGACCTAAATGTAGTTTTGTTTGAAATATTTACTTAAATGGAATGTTGATAAATATACACTTAATGGTGACTTAAGATATAATTTGCTATCATTGATGCTGTTATACACTCTTGAAAATAAAGGTGCTTCACGATGCCATAGAAGAACCTTTTTTGTCTAAATAGTTCCATAAAGAACCTTTAACATCTGAAGAACCTTTCTGTTTCACAAAATGTTCCTCAGATTATAAAAAGGTAAGAGATGGTTCTTTAAGGATCTTTTGACTGAATGGTTCTTCTATGGCATTGCTGTGTACATAATGTAAATCAGGCCGCACGATTCCTTTCATTTTACCTTTCTGATGCAGCAATCAAAATTATACAAATAAAGCAGGCTATTTTACTTAAAAAAGTATGATTGTAATATTATTATTTGACTGAAAAATATCGTTTCTGTACCTGATATAGATGCTCCCTGTCTGTAAGAAAACAAAATGTGGTTAAAATGTATGAGGAAGTTTACACCATAGGTGAAAAACCTTAGAAGTGATGTCACAAGGAAGGCGGTGATTTGAGACGTGTACTCAAACAAGAAAAACTTGTCAAGAAGTACTTGTCAAGTTTAAACCCACTTTTTGTACTCACTATTCAAATAATGTGAGACTATATTATCTCTGTAATATAACATTCATTATTGCCACAGATTGCATGTTGCCACAGACTTATAGTCTGACACTGAAGTTGAAGTCATTTCTGCCACCACTGAACTGAACTCCTCCCATCTGCCATTGGTTATAAAAACAAAAAGCCCCGCCCTGAACTCATGCCATTGGTTCAGCCAAAGTTCATGTGTGGAGCTAGTCGGGAATCTCAAACAAACAGAGTAATATTTTGATAGAGCTATCCACCTTATTTTTCACGTAAGAGTGGGTGTGGCCACTTGTAAATTTTATGGGTCTGGCTTCCGATATCTTCTGATGTCACTATTACACTGGATTGGAGAAAAGTAAAAAGTTAGCCGACAAGCAAAGTGTGTATTTTACTATTTTACTGATTTGATTTGATTTCACGCAAAAAAGAAAGAAAGAAATATCCTCACATTTCCTCACAATTTACATTCACATGCACACCAGAAAGCTGCGAATTGCGAGAAAAGCTGCTTAGGAACGGTTTATGCATTTTAGACGCTTGTCTAAAATGTTCAAAACACACTATAGCAGTGTTCGCATTTGTACTTTTCCCATTGTTATTTGTGGAGTGTTCTCTACTTTGTGCAAGTTTTCCTGTGCGAAATTAAAAAACCTGTCAGAACACTGTTCACGTGTGTAAAAAAAAAATTGTAAAGTATCAACTAAATGACAGCATGACATGCCTGTAATAATCAAGATGTCTATAAGTCTATAATCAGTTTCACATATCTATGAACAGAAGTGTGAGTTTCATTTGCATTATTTATGCAAGTGTGGAACCCAGAAAAAAGGTTATCTGCTACATTCCACAAGTCAGCTTCATAGAAATTAAGCAGTAAACTTACACCTGCTTAGTGTAAAACCCTAATTTCCAGCCATGTTTAAAATGTACTGTATCAATCAACCAGACATCACTGGCTTCCGTCAGTTCCCACACACACCTGCTCTTCAAATGGCTTGAGGCTGAATAATTGTTGCTCAGTGGCACTGTGATGAGTAGTTGCCCATGATAGAAAGACAGGCGGCAGCTGCAGGTGGTTTGGCACAGGCCTCAATCCAAGCATTTCCACACGCACGCCATTCATAGAATTTGTATCAGTCATTACAAGGGCTAACAGGGTCATGGCTAAAGCCTATAATTGGTGCTACCTGCTCTATAAGTGTTTCTGAACCGTTTGGAATTCGTCCCAGTTGCGGCACATGCAGACAAGTCTGTAGATGAAAACCCTGTCAAATTTTCCCTCAATGGTTAAACTGGAGACCTTGATTTAAACATCCAAATATTAGGTGTTGCGACACAAAGCTTTTAAAAGTCTTCCATGTGAGAGGTGTGATATAAATAGAGGCTTTCTTTGGCTGCGTCCTTTCTCTTTTTGGGAACAATGTACTCAGACTACAGCAGGCCCAGTACAGCTCCTTCAGTCCTTCAGCCAGATTCACGGACCTCAGTCGTACAACTCGAATTCTTCCCAGGGCACAGGAACAACAGATGGACCGTAACCCCTCCTCCATCCTTGGCATCTTAACCATACAATATAAAGCCCCAAGTTTGGGGCTTAGGGTAGTCATTTGCCAGTGGAGAATAAGACTGGAAGGACAAGAAACGAAAAACAAACCATTCAAGAACTGGTACTAGCAAAGAGTTGAGTCAATGATGAAAACACAAACCCAGGTAAAGTTTCAGTTGCTTTCTCTTCATTATGATGGATATTTTCAACATGTAGTTTTGACCTTTGAAATATCACATTCAAGGACACCCCAACAAAACATCAGAAGCACCTGAAGAGACAAAGAGACATTCTCGCTTTCAGAATGAAGAAGCTGTCATCAAAACAATCTGACTTCAGTGTAAGTTGTCGAAACTTATAAATACAATAAATGCAATGTTTTAAATATGGTAGATGGTTCTGTTGTATCTCATTGAGTATCTTTTATTATTCCACAGAGCAAGACTGCAACTCTAAAAGAGAAGATTAAGAAAAAATATGATGACATGAAGAGGGTTTTGGATGAGGATCTGAGAATTACACTGCGCCAGCTGGATATTGAGGCAGAGGCCATAGAGAGAACTGTTGAGGACAGCATTGAGAAGTGCTACCACCTCACGCAAGAAATCGATCAGCAGCTTGCTGAACTGTCTGCACAGATGGAGAAAAATCAACGTCAAGGTCAAGAGAAGGTGCATTTTTAGTCCAGAACAGGAGTAGAAGTTTTCAGATGGTAATAATATATAGCTGAAGTAGTAACAGAATGCTTGAAGGTTTGAACTGTTTTGTGCTTTTGAGATGCTTAACATATTTTGTTTTTTAACTTTTTAATACCATAGACCCCAGATGTGATTCCTCAAATATAAGTAGCTACATCGACAATATTAAGAAATATTTACTTAGCAGCAAATCAGCTATTTTTTTTTCCTGAAGGATCATGTGACACTGTGCTTTGTCATCACAGGAATAAATTACATTCTAAAATATATCAATATGGAAAACAGTTATTTTGAACTGTAATATTTCGCAATATTACTGTTTTTACTGTATTTTTGGTGTGCATAGAGAGATCCCAAACTTTTGGATGGTAGTGTACTGTATATATTTTCATATGTAAAACCCATTTATATATTTTAATAAAATATTAAGTATGATATTGAATAGATAATTAATTAGCTTTTGTGTTGTCATTGTATTGAAACAATGGATTAACTGAACAGAAAGCAGAATAACAATATAAATTTTATAAAAATGTAAACATGTTGAATATATTTATTATCTTCAGCATGTTAACTATATCAGCCTTGAAAATCATTTTGTAAAATCATTTTTTTCACATTTTTTGCATACCTCAGTTTAATACAGTGTATTTGCAGTGTGGAAATGTTTTACAAATATCTCACTTTTTCAATTTTAATTTCTCCACCTCTTTTATTTACAGATGTCAGAGATGGAGGAAAGGTAAGTAGCATGTCGTTTTGGGAATTTGGTCTCTGGTCCATGACGGAAATTTATGGTACGGACAGAAATTTGAAGTATGTAACACTCCAAAGTTTCTGGAACATTTTACCCTGGTTTTTCTTTCTCCATTTAAGTGGTTTCCGTGTTTTGACAGTGCATGTTCTCATTTCTGAGATGCGAAAATAGTTTAGTAACCTGTATCCAGCATTTAATCAAGCATGCGATCTGAAGTTTCCGCACAACAGTCCTTCCTGTTTGTGCAGCATTAGCATTTTTCTTCACATATTCTTCCTTGTTTATAGGATAATGGAGACTCTGAAGAAGACAGATCCGGAGTTAATACAGATGGATGAGTTTAAGAATGAACAGCTGCTCGGCTTAACCATCAACCTGCTGCTGTTCATACGCTCTCAGGTTCCTGTCACCAAGAAACTCTTCCAAAGCTGTGAGGATCTTTGCATTTCTACATGAAAATTACTCTAGTGATTTTAGTATGTAAAGCTAAAACAAGTTCAAAAATCCCTGCAATGTTTCTTAACACATGCTGTCTTTTCCTCATATCTCTCACAAGGAATTTGTTTCTAAATATAGTTTCACATTTTACAATGCCTTTGGCAATTTCCATTTCTCAGACTCCCAGGAAGTTGTTCTGGATCCTGACTCTGCTCACCCAAAGCTTATTATTTCCCCTGAAGGCGACTCAGTCACTTACACCGATACCTGGCAGGACGTTTCTGAAAATCCCTCTCGATTTGACACCACCTTGAATGTGATTAGCCGGAAGGGCTTCACGGATGTTCGCAACTACTGGGAGGTGCAGGTTACTGGTAAGACATACTGGGAACTAGGGCTCACATACCCCAACATCCCTAGGAAGGGCAGAGAGGAGGACTGCTGGTTGGGCCGGGGCCCGTCGTCCTGGTGCATTGAGTATTTCAATGGCAAATACACAGCCTGGCACAGTGGAGTTCCCCATGAGCTTACCCATGTAAGTGGGAGAACTTTTCAGCGCATTGGCATCTTCTCCAGCTCAGAAGGAGGTTTGGTTTGTTTCTTGGGGGCTGACACTATGATGCCCTTGTACAGTTTTTGTGCAGGGACCTTCTCAGACTTACTCTACCAGGCTGTCTGTCCTGGTCATGACAACCAGGAGACCAACAGGAAACCACTGCTTATTTGCGATTCCTCAAAATCAGCCCCCATCTTGTAATGGAAACCGAAATGTTTCTTTAGCACCAAATCAGCATATTTGAGTGATTTCTGAAGAATCATGTGACGCAACTGGAGTAATGGCTGCTGAAAGCTTTGCTATAACAGGAATAAATTATATTTTAAAATATATTTAAATAGAAAACAGTTCTTTAAAATATTTTTTCAAAAAACATTTAAACTTCTGAACAGTAGTGTGTAACAACTTTGACATAATGAAAAAGACAGATTTCAATAAAGTCTTTTAATACAATAAAAGAAGGCTTACAATGCATTCATTTGAATTAAAGTAATTTAAACAAAAATCAGCCCCACTTTATACAATGTAATGTTGACACAATGTAAACACATTTTTCAGGGCATTTGTGCCTATATATATATATATATATATATATATATAAACATTCCTATTATCACCGTAAAGCATTTAAATTTAAAAACAATGTACTATAAAATAAAAAATAAAAATAGTTTTCCATTTCAATACAAGTGGAGCTAGCACTTCCTACAGTATAGCTGGAGCACTTCACTAATAATCCATGCATACAGAAAAGAGGGCCTTAAATTGTGGTGGTCGAATGGTGCACAGGCTGGCAGATTCAGTTTGTGATCTGGATGAACAATGAGAATGAAAATACAGAAAGAACCAAAAGGAAAGGAAAAACTGTTGGACAAAACCAAAAAAGACAACAAGCTCTGAAAACATCAGAATCTTCCATCAAGTTTGAAACAGCACATTAGGTTAGATGTGTGATAAATGGTTAAAATGGTCACCAGTAAAACAATAGCTGCCTCTGTAGATTATAAACGGTTTCAGTACAAAACATCGGTAAATACTGCATGAAGCTACAGTGTGCTCAATAGACACAGGGATGAATGCTGATCTGATTTTGGTTTTTCAGTGAACGTAAACTAACCAGCGAGGCATGAATGAAAAGCTTTTAAAACCATGCAGGTGTCAGCATTACTTCACTATTTGCCACTCCATCTCCATTCATGCCCTTTCTTTGACCTCCTCTGAAGAGCATTCTGGAATAACCAAACCAAACCAAGCTAAAATGCTACAAATAGCTATTTATATGCTTAGAGTTTATGTTTGAGTTGCTTGTAATATAAAAACAGAACAACAGCAAAGGTTTTGTGTGGTGTTGGATGTCTTTTCCAAACTCTTTTTTTTTACAAATATTTTTATTAGGATCAATAAAGGGTTTTATCTAGTAAAGTAAAAGTGGCAGAAAACTTTCAAAGTTGGCAAAGCAACATGAATATTTGACATTGCCAGGGGACAAAGTGACATCACTATTTCCTGGAATACTCTGAGAAAGCTGAAGTAGAACATTCACTGAAAAAGTAGTGGATCTGAACAGGAAGTAGCACAAAGGAAGACAATTTCGGTGTCCGTATACCCAGCATAACGTAAAAAAATTGCTTTCACACACAAACTTCCAGTTGGGATCATCCCTGAATGTTGTGACCGCTTGGTCGAGTCAGTCGTTCAGTCAGTCAGTCAGTGGTCAGTCTTTGTACACCTGATGTGTCTTTTCCTGCCTGCCATCCTGAAATGTGCACCTTTTAAAAATGCTGCTTACATTTATGTAAAAATATTTTGCTCAAGTATTAGACTGAGGTTTCCCTCCTTATGGCGGATCAATGACAAAAAAGGTTAACAATTTGGTTTATATTTACTGTTAAAAGATGATAAATTAAAAGTGTGCTACTATAAAGTCCTTGGCAAGAAAATGTGCGTGCTGTGAAAAGGCTCAGATCAGTTGAAGTAGAGCTCTTTAGTCAACATGGACACCACACAAGGTATCTGTTTCTTCTCGCTAAAACGGGGGTCCTCTGACCAGGACTCGAAGTTGGTAGCCACCATGTAGTTGACCCGTGTGAGGATCTGCATGATCTCAAGTTGCTTGCCAAACTCATTAAGAACGTTACAGAGGGCCTGGACAAACCAGGAGCCTCGGCCCGGATTCCTCCAGGAGTAGTAACCTGTGAGAACAAATGTGTAACAATATGATGTCACAATATTTTAACTCAGGGCTGCATATCTATACAGGTTTTCTGATTCACAACCTCTAAATTGATTCAAATCTGATTCATCTGGGTATTTCAGTTTTAATGTCCATTTCGCTTGCAAATGAAACCCATGCTCTTTTACCTAATGAAACTATTAACTTGGTACTGTACCTTACAAAAAATATTAGTTGAAAAATTTAACAATAGGGCCCAAACTATGCAGTTCAATTGCTAATTAAGATACAGATACAATAATCAATACATCCAAAAATTGTTCAGTGGATACCAACTAAAAGAATCTTTAAATTTCATTTCTTGTGGAAATGTTATAACATTGTATATAATTATTATAAAGACGTAGCACAAAGGAAGATCAGTTGTGCTGCTTAATATTTTTGTGGGTACTTTGATGGGGAGACATTTTTAAAAGAACAGCATTTATTTGAAACAGAAATTGTGAGATATCAATTTGAAATTTGCAAGAAAAAAGTCTGAATTGTGAGATGAAACGTCACAGTTATCTTTTCATTGTTTTATTCCATGCTGGATCATAACTCTAATTCCAAGAAGTCATCTGAATTGTGAAATTTAAGCTAAGAATTCGCAGAATTGTAAGATATAAACTCACAGACAACAGATAAGAAAGAGAAAAAAAGACAAGTCGGAAATAAGCTTCCATACTTTACTGTTCTTATTGAATAGAAGTATTAATGTCTTTAAAAAAACAAAAGCTTACTGACCCTAAACTTTTTAATGGTAATGTAAGTAATATATATTAAATATATAAAAAAATCATCCTGAGTTTGTGATTCTTTTTAAATGAATCCTAAAAGTCATGAATGAGACTAGACTGGTCAAGCTATATGTTTTTTGCTGTTTTTTTTGGACTGTAAGGAATATTGTATGCTTATTGCATGCAGCTCTAGAGGACAAGTCAAAAGAGATGTATTTTCCGTGGGACTCTTTCAGACTAAATTTCCTGCATTCCACATTTCGTAATTAAGAGCAAGAAAATACCTGGCACAGTTGAATAAGCAAACAGGAAGTCTGCCTCTACCGGAATCTTGTGTCTTGGATTGGCATCTGTCTCTATCGTGTCATTGGGCGGTCCTGAGTCTGTTTGTACACCATCATCAAACTCTGAACCCCGACAAGCCTGCCAGTAAAAACACACAACCATGTCAATATCAACCTAAAGTTTACTTCAAAAAAGGCAGGGCAACTCCGGGTATGGTGCAACTAAAATAGCATTAAAACAATAGACACCGTTGTATGTAGGTGCTCCATTTTCTCCTCCATCACTTCTTCCTCATCCTCCTTTCTCCTCCCCAAATCCTCCTGTGGCCTTGCTCCTCTTACCTGGATGAAAAAGAGCTTGGGCTTGCCCACGAGGCTCTTGCACATGTCTCCTTTGAAGAGCGAGGTCATGCTCTTGATGGGTATGACTCCATCCGTGCCGTAAATCATGCCCTCCTCGCCGTGGCTCAGCAAGATGCAGGCGAAGCAGGAGCTGTCACTGTGGTCCTCTTCTGAGACTGAAACACATACAGACAAAATATGTGAGACAAGAAAAAGAAAACATTTTTCACACTTCCAGTTTTAGTTATGGTAGTGCGAATAAACTGGGTTTGCAAAACACTTCACACTTTAAATAACACACAAGTAATATGGGCCACTAAACAGTAGAGGGCAGCAGAGAGGCTTAACAAATATAAATTTGATGTTTGACAAAATTAAGCACAACTAAACTAAACTCTACAAAAATCTTGTGCTAAGATGAACTACTTAATATCCAAGACCAAAATAAACAAGACAATTGAATTAAAGAAGGCTATATTGCAATAAGCTAAGTGACAGAAATTTTGATATGTCTAAATGTATATTTTTATAAATACATTTATACTGACCATTTAATTCAATACTGAAAAGCTTAGCTAAAAAATTTGATTGGTGCCATCAAAATTATTATATTAGCCAATATTTGTGTATTTTCATGCTAATAATGTATGCTTGTGATGCAATTAGCTGAAAAATACACTTAATGCCAAAGACTTACACAAGTTGAATCTTAAATAGATTGCAAAGTGGTTATATTGCATTAAAAAGCAGATGCCTATATAGTCAGTGGACAGCTAGGCAGTTCACTCATTTTTGGAACAGAATAACATTCAAAACAACATGTTATGAAGCAATCTTCCAGCAATCAGGCAGCCCAACCACATTCCGCAAAAGTTCCATGACACGGTTTTAGATTTTTTATGGGTCTTACTGATATATGACACTCGCATGTTTTCATTTCATATGTTTCATAAAATTTGCCAGCAGTTATGTAAGACTAATTTACAGCTTTGTGGCATTTTGATAATTTGGGGTACAGATTCAAGATTCAAGATTCAAGATTTTATTTGTCACACACACAATTATACAGAGTATAACCAGCAGTTATACTTACTGACTTACTTATACTTAAGCTTACTGACCCTAAACCTTTTAATGGTAATGTAAGTAATATATATTATAAATATATTAAAAAATCATCCTGAGTTTGTGATTCTTTTTAAATGAATCCTAAAAGTCATGAATGAGACTAGACTGGTCAAGCTATATATTTTTTACTGTTTTTTTGGACTGTAAGGAATACTGTATGTTTATTGCATGCAGCTCTAGAGGACAAGTCAAAAGAAAGATGTATTTTCCGTGGGACTCTTTCAGACTAAATTTCCTGCACAATATGTACAGATACATGTACAATATGTACAGATACATATTTTGGCCACTCACCTTCTTTAAGTAGCCGCTCCATGTTCCTGCAGGTCTGGTCATTGTAGATGAAAACTTCAAAGCCCAAGTTTTTAAAGCACTTGAACAGCTCTCCAGCATCGCGATCTGTACCATTGCGTACATTCGTCCCTTAAACACAGATCACAAAGTTAACGGCCTTAGTCTAACAAAGCATTAACCTACTAACTTTAAATGACTCAAAACTCAAGTTTTATTTTCTGTATTTTTCATAAACTTTTAAAAGCAGTCACATTAGTGTCTGTGTTGTTTTTGCAGAAACTATGGTAAATGTAAGCCACAGATATGCAGGTTTGATTTTGTTCTAAATATCTTTTTTGACTATCTTTTTAGTTTGGAATACTAATGCATTTTTATGTTTTGTTGTGGTTTTTTACTTTTACATCACTATATAGATGAGCAAATCTGATTTATCCCACATAAAGATCACAATTTTCACAAATTAGTCAATAAAAGAATGTGTTCATTAAAAAAAACTTTTATATCAATTTAAATGACAGAAATCAGTGACAAATGGACTTTTTTAACTATTAGTATTTAGATAATTAGGTAGAAGCTTAATTTAAAAAAACACTGTTTAATATTATTATTAATATTAAAAATACTATAAATTCAACTGTTTTTACTGGGTGTGCCAAATCAATATTGATTAGTCAACATAAGACATGGAGATGAAGACTCACCTGTTTTTTCATCAAAGTTCTTGTTGTTGATGATGATGCACTTGCCAACGCGCCGGTGGCTCATCTTATACTGGAATGCTGGTGAAACAATCCTGTAATGGCTTTCAGAAGATTGCTCTTTTTCCTGCAACTTGCCATCCTTCTTCTTACTGAGAGACAGAGACAGACAGTTAGCCAATTACAAAACCTTCAACCATCACGTACTTCAGTAAATATATATTAATAAGAACATAGGGTGTCCTAAGAGACAAAATAATAAATAAGCTCATCTGTAAGCAGAAGAACAATCAAACCTCAAGCAAAATACAACCCATGCCAGTCAGAGAATCGAAAATGGCAGCTAACCGGGATATCCGGCGTCATGAAAACAATTAAATCCCCTTATTGATCATAATATTAGTTGCTCTAAAACTTCACAGTGTCCCAAACATAATATTCCACATGCCTGAGGGAAAATTCTCACAGACGTCTCATATCCCCATTGTGAAATTTCCAAAGGATCCGTCCAGATTAGTAGGCCACAGTGGCCACTGGATGTACAATATGTGCCAGTATTCCAGAAGAGCCTAGTCATCACGTTACCCAACCACAACAATGGGTTCCAGCCAATACACTCTCTCTCACACACATGAACAGTGGAGCGAATCACAGGTGTCCCATGTGATGTGGGGCAGCAACCCCCCCAACTCCCCCCTCTACTACCTCCTATCCCATCTGAGCGCTCTCCTACCTGGGCTCTTCTTTAAATGCTACGCCACTCTGCATTGAAACGTGTTGCTCTTCCCTCTAGATCTGCTGAATCTTTCCCAGATTTTAGGCTCTTTTGGGTGGATTTTTTCCTTGTGGTGTGGTGTGCGCTAGGATCCCGGCATGCTCTATACTCTATAAAGAGTGGAGTGGTGGCTCCGCTGGGCTGGGGCGGCGCACGCTACCTGAGTCAGCACACACGCCACCCCCCAGAGCTTTCCAAAGGCCTATTCAAACCCCTCAACCAGGGTCACACAGGACAAGAGCACACCTCTACTCGCAAACACACTATCATACTTACATATTAGGCCTGTTATAGAGCAAGTACACTCAGAAGTGCCAAATAACAGGTCACCAAACGTACAATATCTATGCATAAGCGATTTTTTATTTACAGAAAAACTTTTAGGATTCTAAATATGCAGGTGGATTCATATTGAAGAGATATGAAATGTTACTATGGACATCTCAAAACACATTCAAATACATATGATGCAAGCGTTACAGCTTATGACCTTGTCATTTACAAAGAGGACTTTGGCGCCACCTAGTGTATGATGGATTTTAACATCTGAAGCTGTACTTTCAACTACTATTGTAAATTATAAATAACTAAACAACTACTAAATAATTAATTGAATTATTGTCAACGAGGGAAAAAAAAAATTCTCACTTAGATAACAGGTTATGTTATTTAAGTGAATTGTGGTTGATATCTGCACATTGCATGAATGAATGGTAGACTGACGGATGGATGGATGAATTAAGTTAGAAATAGTCTCACCTGCCAAAAAGCATAAATCTTCCTTTACGGTCAGGTTTTGCATCTACTGTGTCTCCTTCTCCATAGTCCTCTTGGTCCTCCATCTCTTCACTCTCAGTGGGCAGGGTTTCTTTATCCATTCTGGAGCAAGAATTGACACTGTTACTGTTCAGTAACACAAGGCCAACTAAGCTGAGTAACAGTACTGGTAATTCTTGACAAGGTGAAACAAAAGTTATAATTATCTTGACATGTTACCACATTCACTCTTTGTCATGTAGTTTCAACCAAAAAACAAGCTGTGGTTACTTTGTGTCTCTTACTGGAATTCAAATGAAAGAAAAGTTCTTAAACTGTTTGAGGGAAAACCCATATTAGTATAATTTTACAGTAGTGACAATAACTGTGTAACTATTTTTGAGGTAAATTTCTTTAAAGAGTCGTCCTTTCCACTTTCATGTATAGTTCCTTCTAAACAGCAGACTGTTACTATTAATATCTGCGTAAATTACCTCAGTAAACTAACTTTTACTTTCACTTTGTGATGTTGCACTGGATGTTTATTTAATTACTTTGTTTTCCTAATTTTTCTGTTAATTCATGGCTTGGGGAGAAATTAAATCTGCGTATTTATGTATAAAAGCTGTTAGAGCTGATGAAGAAAAGCTAGAGTACAGTATATGACATGATGTATACAACAAGAAGAAAGAGAGATTGACCGCTTACCCCAGTTGCCTCAAGACAACTTGTCAATGGTACAACATTCAATATACAATTACATTAGCGATTATTGATGCTGGCATATTTTAAGTTATGTACATATAGCATACAATGTGTTCTACAGCTAAAATGTTTTTCGAGGAAGTGTAAAGGTCCCCCTTAAACTTTCCGGAGGCAACTTCCCTTACGAAATTTAACCATGGTTTTTACTACAAATAATAAAAAAAAAAACATGGTTTCTATAGTTAAACCATGGTAACCACAAATTAACCATGGTTTTGCTACACTAACCGTAGTTATTTGTGGTAAAACTGAATACAAATGGTAATCAATACTAAAAACCATGGTTACTACACCTTTACTATAATAAAACCACGGTTAATTTTTGTAAGGGTTGTTCGGGTAATTACTGTACATGTTTTTCTTAATTAGCACATTTGAATAATAGGATAAAATTTCTCTACCAACCTACAATTTGAAGTAGTAAATATTTATAGCCTATATTGATTTCGTAAAGGATTCGATGCATAATGTTTAGCAATGCAACGCTAGGTGTGTTACTACTTATAGTCAGTAGCCAAACAAAGATGATTCAGTTCAATATTACTATATATTTACTCTCAAAACTTACAGTTCTGTCGGATCAGCCTCTGTTTTGTTCATTGTTTTTTCAAGTCCAAGGATACTAGACGGAGAAAACGAAACTACTTTCCAGCTCCATTTCTTCCATTTCCTCCAGCATGGGTGTCTCATGTATTTAAAGAAACAGAGTCACTTTAGATGTGGTGAAAAAACTGCGCGAACTTCCTGTTTATTAATCAAACAATAGAATAGAATAGAATAGAATAGAATAGAATAGAATAGAATAGAGTACTGATGAATCGAAACATGATATTAGTCAGAAATAAACATTTATTTATACAACTGTATTATATTAGTTTAAATGTATTTGATATTAATAATGTGTGTTTGTGTGTGTGTGTGTGTTATTAAAAAAAGCTAACTGGACTGTAATTAAAAAAACTCTCACACTAAACTGTAACAAATTATAGAAACCTAAAAGTGATCAAAAAGACAAAACAATGGGAAAGCTTTGTGTCTGTTTGTGTTTATGTACATTGTAGATAAATAGAATAATATGTTTTCTTTTTTATTGTTATATTTTATTGCAATTATATAATGTTTGTTACTGGCTCATAATTAAAAGTATAAAGTGTTATTAAATAATTAAATTTTTACCATAAAAGCTGAGAGTAAATATTTTTTTTAACATCTTGACATTATTAGCATAAATGACAATTTGACTTGTCTGTTTTATTATTTTATTTTATTTTATTTTATTTTATTTTATAAATACAGCAAGTGGTAAATTCTCATGAAACATGAATAAATTGCTGTAAATTGTATTTTAAAACAAACATTATTAATCAGACAAAAAGTCAATACATTACTTTCATTAAATTGAAAATAAATTAAGACCTTTTTATTCCAATGTGAAGAACAGCCTTTTCTTCCTCTGACCTTTGACCTTGAACTTTTTGTATTTTCAGAATACTATTTTTAAAAAAATTGATAACACCAATGACGTGAGATAAAAGAACAAACATTATTATTGTTATTTTAATACTTATTTAAATGATTAACTTTGTTTTGCTTTGCAGCGATGCATAACATAGGAAAAACAAAAAAATTGTAAAACTGTAAATGTGTAGAAATGTGTAAAATGATGTAGAGTCAAACATTTAATATTATTTCATAAAATTATGGAAGGATGCCTTTTACACAGAGTTTCTGTTATATTTAAATTATTTGTAATGACTGAATGTCAGTGGGCATACTTGTCACCATATTTTGAGAATGACTTAATCATATCTAAACGTTATGTAGTATATATCAGCATGAACAATAAAATCTTAATTGAGAAAATGACGGAAAGTCATGACAGCACATAGACTAGAAAGTAAGGCATTTTAGTACGCATGCAGCGATCTAGCCGTGACTTCATTCACCTATTTAGAGCACGTCTTAAGGCTCTGACTAATGTATTCAATGTGAACAACACCATGATTACAATTCAGTGACATCTCTCTCCCCTTTCAAGTAACTGACAGCTGGTCAACCAGTCAGCTGACCAGCAACAGCTAAAGAGGGGTGGAACTCTGCACCCACTGACATGTACTAGACAGGGTCTCAGTCAGAGAGCAAATCTAAGTTTAACACAGGACAGAGACTGAGACACAAGTGGGGACAAGGGATGGTCTGAGACGCCTTGCTTTCCTGTGCTGACTATTGGTACAAGTTGTTTTTCTTTTTCTCTGGAGTTGCTGGCTTAATTTGATAAAAAATATGAATGTTCAAAAGTGTGCCAGGTGTGGGTTTGTGGTGTACCCAGCGGAGAAGATCAATCTTATTGGTCAGGTAAGTCTTTACGGCATATGTCTCAAAGATCTTATAGATTAAAATGATAGTACCTACATAATCATGAGACAATGTATTTTTCGGTTAAGTCTAACCATGTTTTCTATGATGGAAGAAAGACAGATTTCAGGAGAAGAAACTGGATTCAGTTATTTTTTATTTTCTCACACTCTGCATGTATGTCTCTCTTCTCTCTTTCAGAATTGGCACAAAGCATGTTTTCACTGTGAGGTCTGTAAGATGGTTCTGACTGCCAACAATTTTGTCAGCCATCAGAAAAGGCCGTACTGCCAAGTGTAAGTTTTTTTTTTTTTTTTTTTTTTTTTTTTTACTTTTTTTTAGTAACAATTAAGGCTCAGTGTTTTAATAAATCAGTATTATTTTCCATTGCTCTGTGGCTAAAGGCATAATTTGTACCTACTGCATAGTTTGGCCATTAAATGTGTTAAATATTTAATTATTTCTCTTATGTCTCATAGGCATAATCCAAAGAACAACACTTTCACGAGTGTTTATGAGACCCCTGTTAACATCAATGCCAAGAAGCAATCTGAGGCAGTCAGTGAGGTGAGGTTTTGTTTACGTCACAGACACCACAAAATGCAACCAAACTTACTGCACATCTGAAAAAGTACTATAGTAAATTAACTAAGTATATTTTTTTAACATGTGAGGCTATAAAAAATAATCATTTTATAAAAATTCAAGTCATATTTTGGTTTTCTGTAATATTACTTGATGGAGTATTTAAAAGTGTGAAGTTCTATGGTAATGCTGTTAAATTGAGGTATTTTTATATAGAATATAATGAATATTAAGTAAAGCGAAATATACAGTCAGCTGACCATTATTGGAAAATAAAACACCTTCAGGGTGACATTTTTGTGTGATAATGGCCAGTTGACTGTACATTACCTCACTTTAAATAAATGAATATACTGTATATTAAGATCTGAGTTTAATTTATTAGTCACACTTTAGTATGGGGACCAATTCTCTCTATTAACTAGTTGCTTGTTAGCATGCCTATTAATAACATATTAGTGGTTTATTAGTACTTATAAAGCACATATTCTGCATGACCATATTCTACATCCCTAATCCTAAACTTAAACAACTACCTTACTAACTATTAATAAGCAGCAAAACAGAAGTTTATTGAGGCAAAAGTCGAAGTTAATGGTTTGTTAATAGCGAGAATTGGACCTTAAAATAAAGTGTGACCAATTTATCTTGTTAGTTTACTTAGTTGAAAGTACCTTTACTTTAAAAAATAGTTTTGTTTAAATATTTTGAGCTTATGAACTGCTTTGAAAAACAAGTATGCAGAAAATAGCATATTTTAAAATCAATTTTTTCTTTAAAAATTTTCAGAATTCAAGGAAACTTTGCAGTAGGGATTTTTAGGCAGACTGGTACTAAACAAGTGGTGGTCAGTATATTTACTGTCTGGATACTGCAATCAAATGTATTTAAAGAATTGAACATAGGTCATTTTGCTTGTAATACCCCCTATATGAGCTGGGTTAAAGGTCTGTTTTTAGGAGAGCTCAAAGGCCCTTGTGACTCTACAGGTTTGGAATGAGAACTGCATCTCTCCAGTTATTTCTGTAGTGTGACATGATACTCTTCTCTGGCCTTCTTTATGTATTTGCTGTTTAAATTTATACCACATGAACATGGCCCACCTCTCTTCCTTTCTTGCTTCCTTTCCCTCTCTCTCTTTCTTTGAATCTGTCTCTGTGGGTCCCAGCTGCCCCTGTCTGTCAGTGGGCTCTAGAGTGGCCTTCATGCAGACTGACAGAATGCAGACCACCATACTTACATTTCATTTCTTCCCTGAAAAATTACATAAAGACAGTATGGAAAAATAGCACTCACTAGCATCACTGATGTTGCATGTCTTTGAATATGACTTTTTACAGTATGCAATATCGTTCTTCAAACATCAAGAATTACAATCATTACCCCATTGGAATTTATTGTTGTGCTGATAGGAAGCACACTAACATTTCTCTCCTTATATCTCTCTGGTTTTTAGAATAAATATAGAGAAGAAGGCGAGCGGTTCATGTCCACTTTCCACTATGACATGAGATCAAAAGAAATCGAGCAAGCTCGTAAGGCCAGCCAGCTTGCCAGTCAGGTGAGTAACCAAAGAAAATAGCACCAGAAATCCATTACATTTAGTTGTGGGCTATTTTTTAACATGTGACTGGTTTTTTTTTATCTTTCTACAAGCAGCAAGGTTACCAAACTGAATTTGTGGGCCAACAATCATTTTACTCGGGCAGCGTTACCAGCCAGGAAATTGTACGTGTGACCCAGGCACAGAAAACCATCAGTGACGTGAGTTATCAGATTCAGACTCTATGGACAAATGAAAAATGAGGCTAATTCTTTTTTGCTGCATCAATAATTGGATAAATTATGATGATGTATTACAAAGAGTGGTAATTTGGACTGCAGGTGGAATATAAACGAGGCCATGAAGCACGTGTGACACAGTTTACCTCTGTAGCCGACACACCTGAGATGGTACATGCCAAGACTGGAGTCTCATTGGCCAGTGATGTAAGGATACATTTCCAAAGTGACCTTTCAGATTGAAATGGCCTGCATGGTTTTAACAATCCAAGAATCTTTATACTTCTTCTGATATCTCACATAGAAAACTGTGGTAGTAGCAAATTCTTTGTAATATTTCTAATAACTGTTGATCACAAGTAATTACTTTATATTATAGTATAATTATATATATTAAGCATCGTAAATGTAACATTTTATTATACTATTTGAAAACATAACAATAATAGTAATGAGTTCCATAAGCTTTAGTGTAAATGCTGAATGAATCAATATCGATTTGTCCTGTTGTCCTCTTGTGTGACACTTCCTCAACATTTTGTGGTTAATTTTCTCACAATTTTCATACACTGGCCACTGAAGCTAAATATGGAAGTGCATTGAGTAGGGTGGCCATACATCCTCTTTTTCCCCGGACATGTCCTGTAAATTGCCTGAAATATCCAGCCTTCCTCTAACCACTGTTTATGTCATTAGTCACTGCACAAGTTGTGTTTCTTATCTGTGATGTTAAATGTTGATTCAAAGGTGAAATACACAGAAGAATATGAGCAGTCTAAAGGAAAGGGCAGTTTTCCAGCTATGATCACACCAGGATATGAAATGGCAAAGAAAGCCAATACACTGGCTAGCAATGTAAGTAAAGTTTAGGTTGCAAAAAGTCCAGCTTCTTTCTCAAAAAGTTGATTATTCCTTTCTTTTTTATTCAGGTGGAGTATAAAAAAGGCCACGAAGAACGAGTGTCAAAGTACACCACTGTGACGGATACTCCTGATGTGCTTCTAGCTAAAAATCAAGGGAAGATTGTCAGTGATGTAAGTGAATAGAATCTTAAAAATTCTTTGTGGCCAAATAATATCCATATGTCTCAATTTTGCATCTCCTTCTATAAAAAACAGTACGTCTACAATGAGGAATATGAACAGCAAAGGGGCAAAGGCAGTTTTCCTGCCCACTTCACTCCTGGATACCAGGTGGCCAAAAAAGCAGGCGAGATGGCCAGCAAAGTAAGTGTCCATGTGTAAATTACATGTGAATGTCAGCTGCATGTTCATGCCATTTATAAACTAGTGTTGTTTTTGTGCAGGTGAAATATCAACAGAAATACGAGCAGGAGATTAAGGGCAAGGCCAGCACTGATGCCGGTTCTGCAGAGTTTGCTCTGGCCAAAGAGAATGCAGAACACTTCAGTCAGGTGGCACAGTGTTCTTTCGCACATTCAGTGCCTTTGCTTTACATCCTATGTGGTTATATCCTCACATATGGTTATACTTAATGTCTCTAATTCCTTTAGCATGCCTATACTGAGGAATATGAACAGCAAAAGGGCAAGGGCAGCTTCCCCGCTATGATTACCCCTGGATACCAGATGGCCAAGAAAGCCCATGACATAGCCAGTGATGTGAGTATCAGCGCATCATCATCACTGCTGAAGTGGTCTGTCATTTTAGATGTTCCACTTTTAACAGTGAGAATTAGATTGGTTCTGTCACAGTAAGGGTTCGGGGTTTACTTCAGTGTTAAAGTTAACTAAAACTTAAATGAAACCCATATTTTTTTGTTACTTGAAATTAACTTTTGTAATTTTAGTTTAATTTTTATTACTTATTTTTTATTATATTTGTATTTTTCACACACACACACACACACACACACACATATATATATATATATATATATATATATGTATGTATATATATATATGAAAAAATATAAATATATATAGA
>JAFVLL020008410.1:0-16242 GCA_021397915.2 Tor tambroides
ACTGAATCTGAAAATCTGATATTGTTAACACTTCTCCAAAAAAGAAGTGCTGCAAAGCTGTGGTGCATGCAAACTCCATATCATCAGCCCAAAGAAGACTCCAAACTGGTTGCCCATGTGCTCTGAATGTAGAACCATTGAATCCCGAAGATAGCAATGAGATGGTTCCCCTACGTCCATTGCCAGATGCCAACAGGAACTGACACTGAACCCTTTGGAGAAAAAATTTTGGGCAGGACTTGAGGCCACCATATGGAACAACACAGGCATGCACCAAAGACTGGAACAGCTGGAGAACACTTGTTGCATGATATGCTACCTAGCACGGGAGGTTCTATATCAGGGGTGTCCAATCCTGCTCCTGGGGGACCAATATTCTAGAGAATTTAGCTCCAACCAACTCCAACACACTTGCCAAGTACAGTGGTTTTCAATTCTGTTCCTGGAGACCCACCACTCTGCACATTTTGTGTGTCTCCTTTATTTAACACATCTGATTCACATCATCAGCTCATTAGGAGAGAGCTCCATTTACTGAACTATGTGTTAGATAAGAGAGACATAGAAAATGTGGAGAGCGGTGGGTCCCAAGGACCAGGATTGAAAACCACTGGCCTAGAAGTTTCTAGTAAGTCTGAAGACCTTGGTTAGCTGATTCAGGTGTGTTTAATTAGGGCTGAAATTTCACTGTGGATGGAGCTATGAGGCTAACACTATGCCTCAAACCCCTCTAAAATCAGCAAATTATATGAGCTGAGATCAGCAAACCAACTTAGGGTCCTTTAAGCGTCTTTTTATCCTTTCAAGAAGGAATTTAATGTAAAATGTATTGTAAATGTATTGTAAAACTGTAATTTCTTAGTGTCTTTGTTCTTGCCTGTTGTTGTTTACTCAGCAGTCTGTACGTGTGTGTTAAAGCTTAGCCATAAACCTAGTTCAATTACAGTAATGAGTGCTAATGTTAATGTCTCTGTCACTCCAGTAGTCCATAAAGACTGGGCTGGATTTAGGTTATCTACACTGCAGCACCATAGAGACCCACTGAACATTTACAAGGGAACCAGGGGAGGGGATGTTACACCTTTCAATTAAACATGCCAATTAAAAGGGTTTTATTGACAAATGCATGATCTAGTCTTTTACGTCAGTCCTTAGAACATGCATTCTCATTGGTCAACAGATATCTTTGTAAGGATGTGTTGCAAGACTTCTCAAGTTATAACTGTGATGCATCACAGAAGTCCCTGCAATACACCTGCCCCATTGCAATCAGTGTAGTTCTCTGAAGTAGCTTAAGCTCCAACAGTATATGCCCTGAGTAACACTGGTTGTTAATATTAATGCACACCAGCTGTACTATTTACCCTTCCAACAAATCACTCAACCACGCCTTCTCTCTCTTTCTTTGTCTATTTCTTTTTTACACTCTGTCATCATCTCTTCTCTAACTTCTTGGTGATGCAATCTGGAATGTTTTAGGGCCCGTAATTAATAGTCTCTGGGCTCAAACCCATGAAGATCACTGGAAGAGGTCTCTTTCCCGCTGCTGGGTCACACAGTTTCTCCATGGCTCTGAGCAATCAATGGAGGTGATGGCAATCCAGTGGAGGACCAGAACCAACTCATCAATACATGCTTTGCGTCCAAGACAATCCTGGCGGGAGACATCCGGTGGGATGCTCTCGGGATAATGAGCAGCTACTCTAACACACAGCTGGTACCACCACTCAGACCATGGTACAATATGCTAGAATATTGATTACCTTAATGGTGTGTTCAGTGAAGTGAGGAAGACTAATTTGAATGTATCAATTCTGTTGGGTGAGACAAAGCTGAAATATATTGCATTGACAATTGCAGTTTTGTCATCTTTTAGAGGAACAATAGGGCAATGATTTTCAACTTCTGACCAAATAAGTCTTTCATTTTCTGTCCCTTGGAAGATGACATCCCTTACAAAAAAGAAGTTTATTCAAGTGTGTTATAGTATACTTTTTTTAAACTAAAAATAGGAAAGTATACTTTCAGTCTACTTTTTATGTACTTCTCAGAAATGTGCTTTATGTACTTCTCAGAAATATACTTAAAATGACATTTAAGTATACTTGACTTATACTTAGAAAAAGTCTAAATATATTTAAGCTATACTTGTGCGCTGAGAATCCATGTTTTCATTGTTATATGGTAGGGGGTGATATTACACATCTTCTGTACAGAATTTCCAAAACACAAGTGAAGAAGAAGCCGAAACAACAGATGCTTCCACGTGTAATCTAACACGATCGTCAGACATAAAAAAGCATCAAATCTGTGTAATGTTATGGAAAAAAATGTCGACCCACGAAGAGGTAATACTTACTGTCAAGCTTTGGGGTGTTGATTGACCCCATATACGATTTGATTATCATTCTGAATCCAGTTCTTAGTCTTTTTTCAGCTTTTTGTTCAAAATGTTGTTTATTTCTTTATTTTTATTGTTTTTTTTTGTTTTTGAAGCTTACCCACATTCAAGTGTTTATAAAAAAAGAATGCATGAAGCTAGAATAAAATGTTTTTGTTTACAAGCAAATACCCTGTTCTTTCTTTTAATGTTTTGTATGTTCAGATATTCATATAACAAAATATATACAAATGAATACCTAAATAGTGACATAGTAGTATACTTAAGTATGATGTAAAGTTCACTTAAAGAAAACTTACGAGTATACTTGCAGCATAAAACTACTAAACAAATACTTTACTGAGACTATACTTCAAAGTGTACTAAAAATGCTAGTACTTAATAAGTATTTAATTAGTAAACTATTAGTATACCTATACGTTCACTTTTAGCATAGTTGCAGTACAAACTAAAATCATAGATGCAAACTAGTTGTGTACTCAAAGTTTAAAAGTATACTTTTATATACTAGCAAGTGGGCCAATTTAGTCCTAAGGAGTATTGAAATAGTACACTTACAAGTATACTACTAGTACACTGATATTTGTATACTTACTACATAAAGCATACTTAAAAATATACTTGAACTTTACTTAAGTATACTAAATAAAATAAACTTGAAGTATACTTCTTTTTGGTAAGGGATATAAAGAAAATTAAATGTTTATCATCAACTGCATAAATCTATCTGTTCCAACATGTTCACATAATGTCATACTACCGTTAATGGCGAAATCTGAGACTTATGTAACTTACAATTTTCAAATTGGAAGTCCAACTGAAAGTAGTACTCCATTGCACTTTTCCAAGTTGGAAATTGGTACTCACCAAGTTGAAAGGAACTCACAACGCCCAGATTCACCTGGTCTCTCTCAGTTAGACCTCAGTGTCTTTCCTGTTTGTGTGAAGTTGAATGCTGATACTACAATAGAACAGTCTGCTAGGAGTGTCTACGAATAGCAGGAGCAGAATTAAACACAGGAACTCTGAATGGACTAACAGCAGTATGTCTTTCTATAATCCTCAAAGAAACACTACAAATACTAAAAGAAAGCAGACACGCCACTTCACACAAGACTTCAATGGTTCATCTGAGAGTTTATTTAAAAAGAGACAGAGAGAGCAATAAGAGTGACAGATGAGAGAGAAAAATGAACGACACATTCCATTCCCAGGGACATGAGGCGGTCAATCAGAGCGCAATGTAATGCTCATCATCAGGAGTGAAAAAGCATTTGGGGGTCAGAGTGATATCCTGAATACTGCAGTGATGTGAGACAGGTCCTAATGAATATTCAGCCACAAAAATAATACACTACTACTAGGATACACTAATAGAGATTTCAACAGCGTTTATCATCATCCACAAAATAATTCAGCTGGCAGACGCACACTCAAAAGCAACTTATATTGCTTTTTTTAAATTATACCACATTTGGTTTATTCCTAGAGACGAGTTTCCATAGGTTTGATGAGAAAATTGCCGTCTGAAGCCCAGAAGTAAAGAAAAATTTAAGGAATAAAATTGAAGGAGACACAATAGAACAATATGGTGTTATAAATGTAAATGGTTGCTAGCACTATTTTCAAAAACTAAAGTTTACCTTTGCAGCAAAAACAATGATAGATTTGTGAAGTTTGATTCATTTCTAATAGAGATGCACACTACATCGGTGACATATTTTGCATGGGCAGAAAGAATCTCAAAATGTATTTTGCATACTGTACAAAATCATATTATGAGGTGTAAATTAATGTGGAATTATTTAAAGAATTTAGTCTTTATTTAATCATTATATTTATTTAGATGAAATGGAACACAATATTAAAATCTGTAATTTACTGTTATCAACCAACAACCATTAACAATAATATCAGCCAGAATTTCAATATTGATGTATTTCTAATCTCTATGATTAAGTTCTTTCAAAATCTTTGATTAAATTAAAAATAAATACTAATTAGCACACAATTTTTCATGTACTAAAAATTGTATTTTTTGGTTGTATTTACATTTATTTACATATCAGCTTCACTTCTTATTACATGGAAGACACAAATAAAACATTCAACAACAAAATGTCAAATACAATAGGGGTGTCGCAATGTACCAGTATTGATGATAATCGTGATATTCAAAGCAAGAAATATTGACATTGTGACGACATACAATACCAAACAGTATTGGCGATAACCACAATATTTCAAATGAACAGGACTTTTATGAAAACATGACCGGTAAATACTCCAGCGCCAGTACCTGGTTGACCTCCCAGGTGGCGGTATTGCGCCTTAATGCTGACACCTGTCAAACAAGAAGACGACGCAGCCTGAGCAGCTACTTGTGGTGCGTTCCAAACGGGATATATCGCCCTCCGAAGGGCACTTCAGAGTGAAAACAATCATGGCCGCCATATTGAAGTGTCGTTCCAAACCGAAGTGCTCAAAACTGGCCACTTCAAAGGGCCCTTCGGAATGAAGGATTCCGAAGATTTATGATGGACACCGGGCTCCCATGATCCTTTGCACAGATGCTTTGCATGATGGCGGCATATCCGTGTGGTGATGGCCATAGAAGGGGACTTCAAGAAACAGTTGTTTGGTCCCCTACACCCTTCAACCCTTCGAAGCTCTCACTCCGGAGGGTAAACCCTTTGAAGGGATTAGGGCATAGGGATAAGCCCTTCCGAATGGAACGCAGGGTAAGTCTCAGAGAAGAATCATGAAATATTATACAGAGTAAGTTGCGATTATTTTACTAGTCAGTTTACTAGACAGAGAAAGCCAAAGTCTCGTGCCCTGTGTTTATCAGTATCCATATTTCGTTGGGTGAAAAAGAAAAACTCAATAAAGTTAAAAATAATTTGACTGATATCCTTTTTCCCCCCAAGGTTTCTATAGATATTGCAATATATCGATATCCTGAATTCTTTTGGCCACAATAACCATGATATGAAAAATCTAATATCGTGACAGCCCTAAAATACAATAAGGTTACACTTTAGTTTTACAATGTAATTATACATTTAAGTACGGAGTAATATTAATTAACCACATGTACTTCCTATTTGTTAGGGTTTGGCTTAGGGTAACTTGCATGTAATTATGCATAATTTATTGTTATTTTAATAGTAAGTACATATAACATGTGGGGACACCTTAAAATAAGGTGTTACACAATATAATAAAAGCAAACATTTTATAAAATTCAACAAGACTGAGCACAATTCTACAAAAGATTCTTTAAATGTTCTTGTGGCAAAAAGTTTACATAAATAAGTCCTTAAAAGTTTGTCCTGATAAGAATTGCTGTCTTATAACATTAAAAATTGTTCAGACCAATTATATATAGATAAGTTGATGCTACAGTATTTACATTTTGGCGCTTTTTCACCTTTCAATAAATGTACATGAGTCAGTCTAGTAAGGCCTATCCACTAAAAATATTTAAAATTATATATATATATATATATATATATATATATATATATATATATATAGGTAATTATTAGTGTCTATTAGCTACAATCATAATTACATTGGTTCATGTAAATAAAAATATTAAATATAATTCTTTCTTGCATTCATTTAGTAGAGCTTGGTTTTCCTTCGCCTTTGTTTTTGTTTTGGATCAGAGCAAATACATTATTAATACATACATATTTAGATGCTGAACATCATTTGAAAGCTGAGAATTGCATTACATATATTTTTTTTCATATCCACCTAGTCCTGAAATGGTACGCTCATAAGCAGGAAATGTCTTTATTCTAGCTGTAAAAGTTTGGTTGTACTAAAAACTCACGTAAGGTAAATTCCTGAATGGCAGCAGTAAGTCATATAAGGACACTGCAGCACGTGGCAAACCATAAAGTAATGCAGTTCTTGTCAAGAGATACTTCACTGTATTAACACAGGCTGCTGAGGATGATGATATGTAGTTCAGGTGTCTGGGGAACGTACAGTAGACACTTCCTCTGAGACAGAATAACTGCACCGTTGTATTTCATTGATTGCATTATAAATTTTCTTTCTCTTTCATGTGAATTACGTCATAAGGCAGGTACACCCAAAGCCAGGTGACACATTTCTGGACGGAAATAAAGTTTGTAAAAAAGAGCAAAAACTTTTGCTTGATTGCAGATTTCAGGCCAGTGTGTGATTCAGAAGTTCAGATATCTAGAAGCTGAAGTTGGGTGTAAGATAGCCTGACAAGAGCGGTTCTCCAACTGGTGAGGTCGAGACCTAAAAATAGGTTGGGATGGCTGTTCTAATAAAACAGCGCTAACTGCAAATACTGTAATTTAAGTATGTAATTATATTATAATTAAGGATGTCAAAAAGCATAGGAAGCATCAACTTTAAAGGGAAAAGAAAACATTTGAGATGTCATCTAAAACATATCAAACTTATTAAAGTTGGAAAAATATTTTTATATTCAGCCTTTGTTAATCATCATGTTGCTGGTTCTGTTCATGGTAATATTAATGAATGTCAATGTTTAATTTAAGATATTTTTTTAACTACTACACAACTAGCTAGAATTGCTTCTCCACCATTCCTAAATAAGTTATTTAATACAGAAATATTTGAGACTGGAACTCAAAACATTTACGGTCACAAAATGTCCCTCCAGTAAATATTCCTCCAAAAATAGTGAGGGACAAACATTTTTGGAAAAAAATTTTTCTAAGGTTACTGAAAGTGTAAAAAAAAAAAAAAGGTTCACAACTCAAGGCAAAGATGGCAATTTGCAGTAAGAAATCAGTCATTTGGATTGAGAGTTGGTGATTTGAGGAGACATGAACAACCAGAAACCATTGACATCATGACACAGCAGAAGTTAATCTTTATGCAAATGTGCACTGGTGCAAAGTGGCGAGAGAGACACTTCAAATTTGTTATTAAATTCAGATTATTATTAATATAATTTTTGTTAAAAGGATAGTTCATCTAAAAATTTGAATTGTCGTCATTTACTCACCACCTTGTTCCAAACCTGTGAATTTCTTCCTTCAGTTGAACATGAAAAGGTTTTTTTTTTCATTGCTTTTTATTTTTCACCAAAAAACAAAAAGTTTTACAAAATGATAGGCTTTCACATTTCAGCCTTTAAATCATTTTAGAGAAAAATGAGTCAAAAGTATTAATTATTTTATCAATTTAACTTGATTATTATCAGTACATTATTATAATTCAGTACATAAGTACATTTTAATGTTTAGATTTTTATAATACATTATCTTCTTATCGATCAACCAGTTCACATTCACAGCTCTGCGTGTTTGCAGGGTAAAACATGGGTCGATTTTCACATTAGTTAAATAAACAGCAGGCTTACTGAAAATGCACACATTCTTTGCCAGCAGGTGGCGCTTTGGGACGGCAGAAATACAACTGTTTCTCGTTAACAGCAGTACCTAAACAGCGCAAGCGCGGACTTCAACGTGCCGCGCTCATGTTTATTTAATGAAATCATAGCCTTTTGAACTGTCGTCCCCAAATTTTAGACCTCTTGAAATCATAAATTAAGACTTGTACAATTTGAGACTTTTAATGGCCTTAAATTTGATACAACTAAATTTAAGACTTAAGACTTTTAAGGACCCTGTATACATAAAGTTGTAAATATTATATAATATGGGGCCTTTGAAATAAAAGTTGAGAACTGCTGCTGTAGTCAGATAGGATAGGAGACCAGTAGTACAGGGACTTAGCGGAATCAACTGTCAGGGCTGTCTGATAATAATGACAGGAAACTGAACTTACTTCAAAAATGTGATTAAAATTCAATGTGGGAGACCAAATACTAACTTTAAACACACTGAAATGAAGAAGTCAGGTTTAGAAAGCTAAAAACTGGTGCTTCATTTACTTAAGGGACTTGGTTTACACAGTTAATTGTGTCTTGAGTGCTGCCTGGAAAGATATGATTGCTCTGGGTTATCTGAACAACTGTCTGGTACTTCATGACTCAGAGCAGATCCAGGTGACCTTGTTCAGATGTAGACTGCTTAAACAGAGACCTTGATGTGACAACATTCTATATTTCTCTCTACGATGAACTGATACTTTGGTGTGTCAACATACGCTGATCATTTGCATATCTTTAGGATTCACTTAAAACACACTTCTGTTATTCTTAACCAATATGCTAAATATAATAAAATAGTAATAATGTCTCCATATATTGTAACTAATGTAGTTATGACACTTAAAACCAAACGAGAATGTGTAAAATAATGAGTCACGGTATTTTTAGGGTCTTTTTAGATTATTAGACACAAATATAATTATTACTTTAATGTTCAGTGTAGAACAATATGGAATATTGAAAGTTACTTAAATCATCTGCACTCAAAGACACAAATAAAAACTGGTGGAGTGACTTTTTCACAGTTCCTTACTAAACTATTAATTCACTGACTGTTTATTATTATTACAGTTATAGTGTGTTGTATAATCTAAGGCTGTTTTATGGCCATGTGGCAACATATTATTTTTAAACTTTCTCACATTACAGAAAAAAAGAACTACATAAAACATAATGCATTTTTGAAAATAAGACAGTAATAATATGTTGATTTTAAACCCGTGATCTTTGTTTTCCTCATGATGCCTTTTACTGGATTCACCCTTATAGGGCCCCTGCTTTGAAGTGCTGCTGCACATGACATTGTTGTTAAATGATCAAGTTTATTTAACATATTTGTAAAAATTTAGCAATGAACGTTGCCATATGACAATACTGCACCATAATAAGAAAAAACTGCTGTGTTTCTATATGGCAACTCATATTACTACAAGTACTGTTTTTTAATGTATTTTCTCACTAGGAATTTTAATAGTGCCATTAGATATATTGCATTTGTTTATTTGGAAGTATTTACAATGATATAATTCTTTTCATGCATAAAGCACCATTACGATTTGCATTGCTTCACTTCAGACAAAAATGATCAAATTAATGTTTTACAGAAAGAGCACAAAGACTGTACAATAGCAAAAAGTTCAGTGTATATCACCAGAATGGTTTGAAGACAATACTGAACATATAATTATTCACTAAATTTTAGTCTGAAATAATTTAAGAAATATTAAAATAAGTTAATAGATAAATGTGTATTTTTTTTTAAAAGAAATAGAATGTCTTCGTTTTTCATTGTGGTAGTACCTTTTGCTCCCAAACATCTCTTTTTTAGATCTACTTTGTCAAAAAAGAAAGAAAAAAGTGGATTAGGACCCACACAGACCACAGGGTGAGCACTCCCTGCTGACCTCCCTAACGCCTCTTCCAACAGCAACCTAGTTTTTACCAGGAGGTCTCCCATCCAGGTACTGACCAGGCTCAACCCTGCTTATCTTCAGTGGGCAACCAGTCTTGGGCTGCAGGGTGATATGGCAGCTGGCCATGAAAGTGAAACTATGTCAGCCCAGTGAAAAGTGATGAACAGATGTTTTTAAAATTATCTTTAGATGTCAGATTATCATGACAGTCAGTAAACACATAATCTACAATGCATTAAAGTCAAGTGCTGTTGTGTCCAATGTATTACGTCACATCAGTGTGTGCTGGAAACAGATAAACACAATCACACTGTCCACAGGACAATCAATGACCACAGAGAAACAAACACAAACACAGAGACACTCACCTCAGTTGTGAGATGTAGGGCAGACACTGGAGGAATCCCTTCACTTCACTCTCTTCATCTGTCCAGTCTATCAGCTCTACTGGTTTCTTCTCTGTTTGGAGTTTCAGCACTTCTAGGAGGATGGAGCTCTTTCTCTCTGAGAGATCTATGATCCAGACTGCAGGAGCTGACTGATAAATTGGCTGTAATGCTGGAAGAACACTCCTGCCTGATTGAGACTCATAGTCCTTCACATGTGAATATAGATCCAGCAGAAAATTACACTGGCCAGTACGATAAATAAAAAAAAAATCTCTGTAGGGGAAAGATGTGTAGCTGCACACAGATATTAACAGTTCAGTGTAATTTTCTCCTGTACTTGTGTCAAACTCTGATGCTGAAACAAACAGATTCACCAGAAACTTTACAACAGTTTCTCGGTTTCTATGGCAAATGCCACCAAATCTGTGGAGACACAAATATAATTATTACTTTAATGTTCAGTGTAGAACAATATGGAATATTGAAAGTTACTTAAATCATCTGCACTCAAAGACACAAATAAAAGCTGGTGGAGTGACTTTTTCACAGTTCATACTAAACTATTAATTCACTGACTGTTTGTATTATTACAGTTATAGTGTGTTGTATAATCCTAAGGCTGGTACACTATGGCCATGTGGCAACATATTATTTTTCGCTTTCTCACATTACAGAAAAAAAAGAACTACATAAAACATAATGCATTTTTGAAAATAAGACAGTAATAATATGTTGATTTTAAGCCACGTGATCTTTGTTTTTCCCTCCATGATGCCTTTTACTGGATTCACCCTTATAGGGCCCCTGCTGAAGTGCTGCTGCACATGACATTGTTGTTAAATGATCAAGTTTATTTAACATATTTGTAAAGAAAATTTAGCAATGAACG
Source organism: Tor tambroides (assembly GCA_021397915.2). Classification (NCBI taxonomy): domain Eukaryota; kingdom Metazoa; phylum Chordata; class Actinopteri; order Cypriniformes; family Cyprinidae; genus Tor; species Tor tambroides. The sequence goes on from JAFVLL020008410.1 coordinate 11,006, forward strand.
TTGCCATATGACAATACTGCACCATAATGAAAAACTGCTGTGTTTCTATATGGCAACTCTGTACTACAAGTACTGTTTTAATGTATTTTCTCACTAGGAATTTTAATAGTGCCATTAGATATATTGCATTTGTTTATTTGGAAGTATTTACAATGATATAATTCTTTTCATGCATAAAGCACCATTACGATTTGCATTGCTTCACTTCAGACAAAAATGATCAAATTAATGTTTTACAGAAAGAGCACAAAGACTGTACAATAGCAAAAAAGTTCAGTGTATATCTGAATGGTTTAGGAACAATACTGAACATATATAATTATTCACTAAATTTTAGTCTGAAATAATTTAAGAAATATTAAAATAAGTTAATAGATAAATGTGTATTTTTAAAAGAGAAATAGAATGTCTTCGTTTTTCATTGTGGTAGTACCTTTTGCTCCCAAACATCTCTTTTTTTAGATCTACTTTATCAAAAAAAGAAAAGAAAAAAAGTGGACTATAATACATACTATACAGGGTTAAATTATATATTGAATTTATATAATAAAATATTTTTCAATATCTTTTGAATTCTAAATGAAATCTGAGTTTAAGTAATTTAATTTCAGTCATTTTAAATAAATTGGCACAGATTCAGTTGACATGAAGGTGAAACTGTGTCAGTTTCTACACTGTTTGTAAACGCTTAATTTACAGCTCTGTTAACATCAACTGTCATTGTGTCCTCCGTCTTACATCACATCAGTGTGTGCTGGACACAGATGAACATAATCTATGTATGCATACACATGTATATTCTACCAATAAAGGTCTTACCTCAGTTGTGAGATGTAGGGCAGACACTGGAGGAATCCCTTCACTTCACTCTCTTCATCTGTGCAGTCTATCAGCTCTACTGGTTTCTTCTCTGTTTGGAGTTTCAGCACTTCTAGGAGGATGGAGCTCTTTCGTACTGAGAGTTTTATGCTCCAGACTGCAGATACTGACTGATAAATTGGCTGTAATGCTGGAAGGACACTCCTGCCTGTTTGAGTCTCATAGACCTTTGCATGTGAACACAGATCCAGCAAGAAATCAGATTTGACATAAAACACAGATGATAGCAGTATCTTCAGAGTTGCTTCCATTTTCTCTTTCTGGTGGAGAGCAGCTTGCAGACATAAATCCAGTATGAATAATCTCTTTCTCTTCCCCAATGATTCAGATGATTTAAATCTAATGAAAGTGTGAAAAAAATCTGTTAGAGATGACAGAGGAGATAAAGATTCTTGAAATTAATGAAACAGTTTGTCAAATAATAACTATGGTCAATGTAACTGAGCAGTGAAAAGTCATGAACAGGTTTTTATTTATTATTATTATCTTTGAGAGGTGGAACTGCAGTTTTTTTCTGGCAAAACCTGGCAAGTGTAACCATATACAGAATGTTAAAATCAAAACATTTTTCAAACAGAAAAGGGGGCATAAGTCTCTGAGTAGGGCTGGGTATCGTTCAAAAATTTTCGATATCGATACCGATACCGATACCTTGAGTTCGATACCGGTTCCTGAACGATACTTTTTTCGATACCAATTTTATGAAATCAGTTTTAACAAGATTACATTATCTCAGAAAACTTTGGTTTTATTTTTTTCAGCTTGTTGACATTGATACAGACTCAAAGACTCATCTCCTGAGACACTGCACAAAGGAACAAAATATATCCAACACAATAAATCAGTGCAAATAATTTTAATAAAGCTCAAATAGTTTTCAGTTTACACTAGTTTGTTCGTTTTAAAACGCATAGCTCAGACAGAATCTTCATTTCTATTCATTTATTCCAGGTTGTTAAAGACCTCGAGAAATTGAAAATCTTTATCCACTTTCATAAGTGGGTGTTTTATTTACTTTCACCATACGTTTTATTGTTATTAAATTCTGTGTTGTAGTATGTCTAATTATTTGAATGCATAAAAACTAAGTTTATTCAAATTTATTCTTAAAATAGCCTTATGAAATGTTTTATTTTTCCTCAGAAATTCTGTGTTCTGTATCTGGTTTTCAAATGAAGGCATAAAATATTAATTTCATTTATCTTTTAAATTATTGAAAATCAAACTTTATTTATTTTGGCAAACAAAATTTTACTATTAAAATTAAAACATGGAAGAAATGTTGTGTGATCATTACTTTAAAAAAAATAAAGTTTTAATAATTTTAATAGTAGCCTAGTAGTAGCAGTATGTACACTCTGCTGAACAATATTAATATATTTCTGCCGCAGTGTCTTCCAAGTTAAACCGAACTTTTATTTTGACGGGTTGCCGTGAATACCTTTGCAGTTCTGTGTGTGTATGATATGACGCTAGTTTTACTCAAATCAAATGGTAAAATGCTCATGGAGTGACTCTCAGAGCAGTTCTGGAGATGTTGTTCATGTGTTTATGTCCTCATTTAGACGGCAGACGCTGAAATCACCGCGAGCGTCACGCGCGCTTCAGTCTATTCTTCACAACCGCGCGATATAGAGAGCAAACTGCTCCGTGCGCTTTCGAATCGCTCTCGCGGATGTCAAACACTGATCAATCTGCGCCGCGTCGCTTCTAGTCAAACACACCTAGTGCTGCAGGCTTATTGCCTCACTGACGTTGATGAGATTAACCCCTTAGGTATCGAAATTTGGTACCGAACGACACGACGTTTTTCGATACTCGGTGGTATCGAGGCAATTCGGTCGGTGCCTAAAAAGTATCGAACTCGATACCCAGCCCTATCTCTGAGTGGCTGATTTTAGAAATGATAAATAAAATAAAGTACATATAAAAAGCTTAATGCACAGATCATTTGACATACAGTATCAGATTGTCCTGGTCACTGTCAATTGGATTCAGTTGAGTATTTAAATACAATTGTCAATCCAGAAACTATGCAATGTGTATTTAGCAGCATGAAAATATATTATACAGAGAAAGCAAGCAAAGATAGATCAGTGCCATTATAATGACAGAAGCTGTCAATTACAATGCGAGGTACACAAAGCTGCACTCCTGCAAAACTCCCATTATAATCAATGAAGCCAACTACAATGTGCAATGGATCTCTTATTGACATCATGTTTATACTTTGTTGATTATAATGAAAGGATTCACGAGTGTGCAGAACTCACGCTTAACAAAAACTCCATTTTGAGAGGTGTTGAACGGATTCTAACCAACTTAAACGCATCTGATTGACCACTACGTTCATGTGCTCAACAGATGTCTGTAACTGGCTACAAAACTCAATGCTTCAAAAACATTGTAAATGGAAACCTTTGATGCTCTTCACAGACCATTTACAAAAACAATCACGGGAGCATTTTAAAGTGTTTTAAAGCAGCCTGCTACTGCAAAAGGCAGGTATCATCACATTAAATGTGACCCTGAGCCACAAAACCAGTCACAAGGGTCAATTTTTCAAAATTGAGATTTATACATCATCTGAAAGCTGAATAAATAAGCTTTCCATTGATGTATGGTTTTTTAGGATAGGACAATATTTGTTCGATATACAACTATTTGAAAATCTGGAATTTGAGGGTGCAAAAAAACAAATATCGAGAAAATTGCCTTTAAAGCTGTCCAAATGAAATCCTTAATGCATATTACTAATCAAAAATTATGTTTTGATATATTTAAGGTATGAAATTTACAAAATATCTTCATGGAACATGATCTTTACTTTATAACCTAATGATTTTTGGCATAAAAGAAAAATAAATCATTTTGACTCATACAATGTATTTTTGGCCATTGCTATAAATATACCTGTGCTACTTATGACTGGTTTTGTGGTCCAGGGTCACAAATAATCAAATAAGTCTTTGGCCGGGCAGAGATTCATTTTGGTGACTATCAAAATATTTTCAATGCAGGAAAAATCCTGACCTGCAACTGTTCACAGAACAACACCTTTTGTGCATCGTTTCTCTGTTAATCGAATGTGAATGAAAAAAAAAAAAATCTAAGAAATTTTCATTATGACATGTAAGAGGTCATTGTACTGTAAAAAAAAAAAAAAAAAGAAAAAGAAAAGAAAGATAATTTTCAGACCCCCTCTGCCAAAAAATGGCATAAACTGAAACCAAGCAGGAAAATTACTTGTTTTCTGCTTCCTCCATTACAACATTACACTGTGGTAGGTCTGTTCAGTTTTTGAAAATGATCCTGGGTGAAAAAATCATCACAAACTATTAAAATTATTACAAATGCCATGTCAGGACCTCTTAAATTTATGTTCAAGTGTAAAGACATCCAAGAACCAACCAACCAAACAAAAACAAAAAAATCCAATTCAATTTAAACAGTCAGTTCCATCTTATATGAATGTAAACAGTAGGAACAACAACAACAACAACAAAAATGGATGAGTATCAACAACAGATCTGCCTTACAGTATAAACGCAATAAAAATTTTCAGCTCCATTAAACCAACAGAAATTAAGCCTAGAGAATTAATAGAGTTGACATGACTGTATTCAATTAATCTAAATTAATAACATTAACCCCCGGTTTCACAGACAAGGCTTAACACTAGTCCCAGATTAAAATGTAATTCTGAGCTTTTTCAAATGAAAGAAATTTGCACTGACTGATCTCAAAATATATCAGTGTCTTTGTTTTGTCTCAAGATGTACACCAGTAATGTTTTTTCAAAGGCATGTTAAAAATAAATTACTTAAATATCCTAATTGAACTATGGCCTAATCCTGGCTTAGTCTAAGCCCTGTCTGTGAAACCGGGCCTAACTGTTCATTAATGCATATAAATGACAACACTGAAATAAAGTGAAACAAACCCTGAGTGGAATTTTCCCATGAGACTCTCACCTCAGTTGTGAGATGTAGGGCAGACACTGGAGGAATCCCTTCACTTCACTCTCTTCATCTGTCCAGTCTATCAGCTCTACTGGTTTCTTCTCTGTTTGGAGTTTCAGCACTTCTAGGAGGATGGAGCTCTTTCTCTCTGAGAGCTTTATTCTCCAGACTGCAGGAGCTGACTGATAAATTGGCTGTAATGCTGGAAGGACACTCCTGCCTGTTTGAGTCTCATAGTCCTTCACATGTGAACACAGATCCAGCAGGAAATCACATTTCTCATAATCCACAGATGAAAGCAGTTTCTTCACAGTTTCTTCCATTGTCTCTTTCTGGTGGAGAGCAGCTTGCAGACACAAATCCAGTATGAATAATCTCTTTCTTTTGTCCCACGAT
>JAFVLL020008411.1:0-36948 GCA_021397915.2 Tor tambroides
CACAGGTGTAGGCAGAGTTAACACTGAGGTCGATGGTGATGTTGCTGAGTTCTGGTTGGACATCACAACTGTGGGCGGAGCTAATGCTGAGTTCATGTTCAGCGCTGACAGTGATGTCTGTGGTTTCTAGTTGGGCATCACAGCTGTGGGTGGAGTTAATGCTGGGCTTGTTTTCAACACTGATGGTGTTGTCACTGGATTCTGGTTGGACATCACAGCTGTGGGCGGAGCTAATGCTAGGTTCGTGTTCAGCGCTGACAGTGATGTCTGTTGGCTCTGGTTGGGCATCACAGCTGTGGACGGAGTCAACGCTGGGTTTGTTTTCAGCAGTGACAATGTTGTTGCTGGGTTCTGATTGGACATCACAGCTGTGGGCGGAGCTAATGCTGGGTTTGTTTTCAGCGCTGACGTTGATGTCGCTGGGTGCTGGTTGGACATCACAGCTGTGGGAGGAGCTAATGCTGGGTTCGTGTTCCAGGCTGACGGTGTTGTCACTGGGTTCTGTGGAGACATCACAGATGTGGGCGGAGTTAACATTGGGTTCGTGTTTAGGGCTGATGGTGATGTTGCTAAGTTTTGGTTGGGCATCACAGGTGTCGGCGGAGTTAATGTCAGGTTCGTGTTTAGGGCTAACCGCGATGACGCTGGTTTCAGGTTGGATATCATAGGTGTGGGAGGAGTTAATGCCAGGCTCACTTGGACTAGGGATGATGGTATTTATAGTGCTGTCGCTGGGTTCTGCAGAGACATCACAGGTGTTTATGCTGTGTAGAGAGCAGATACTGCTGGTTACAGATATGAGAGGCATGGCGTCAGTGGCAGGGATATCACTGGAACACGAATGGGGTGTGATGTCACTTTGCTGGGCATCAGTGAGGTCACCGTTTCGAGTGATGTCATCGGGCTTGGTCTGGACATCACAGCTTTGAGTGACGTGTTCGGGCTGAGAGGCGACATCACTGCTTGGAGCCTCTTCATCAGCGATGCTGTTCGTGGATTGTGAGGATGAGGTGACGTCGTTGGGTTCAGAGGGAGTGATGTCATCACTTTGTTGCATTGTGATGTCACTGCTGGAGGTGGGGTTTGATGGCGAGAACTCCACCTCCATGCAGGGAGGGGCTTGATTTTCTTGCTGATTTGGAGGGGGCGTGTCTGTCTCCATTGTCTCCTCAGCTTTCACATCACCTGCAGAAATACACATTGGTTGTTTTAGTATTTTTATTACCACATTGCTTGTGTGTTATTTGCTGTATATGAGGCTCTACCTGGGTCAGCGGAGATGGATTGTTCATTCTTGTCATCTGTCTCAGTCTGGCTGAGTTTGGCTTTCTTCTTCTCAACGTCCTCCTCTTTTTCTACCTTCATTTGATTGTCATCTTCTTTTGCTTCATTGTCAGGGTTGGGTCTGAGCCGTTTCTGCCCCACATTCTGCTTTGGACTGCTACTGTATGAAGAAAAGGGAAATCAGAGGATTAAAATGAAAAATAAAAAAACAATTATTTATATATATATATATATATATATATGAATAGTTCCAATGCAAAAACCTCTAAAACCCATCTTGGTCAAAAATGAGATAACGATACTGAGTGAATGCTCTCCAAACATAGTATATGTTCATCAAGTACTTTCACTTCAAATGCGCTAAATCTCAGCCTCAACCCATTCAGAAGTACCAGTACTTACATAGAAACCTATACATAGTAGCCAGAAAGAAATGCTAATCTTAAAGAAAAATGTCAAACGTAATTAGAAGCTTTTGCATCTGAACTCTTCATATATATATATATATATATATATATATATATAAATTAATGTGTGTGTGTGTGTGTATATATATATATATATATTTTTTTTTTTTTTTCTTCTTCTCATGAACCATCCTCACTGTGCTTGAAGGCAAGAGATGTAGTCTTCAGGAAAAGTGTGACAAACTGTGTTATACCGTAAAAAGTAAAGACCATGTTTATATTTCTGAATGGCAAAATGCATTTTCTACATTTTCAATGAAACTTTAGTTTTAATTTAGTATTCTAGTCAATTACTATATATTTTAGCATATCCTTCAACTTCAGCTCAGTGTTATTTTAGTGTTATTTATAGCATTTAATATTTTGAATAAGCTTTTATTTTTATATTTTTATTTTTCTATCTTTTTCATTTACATTTGAGTAATTTTGTTATATGCATTTGTAATTTTATTACTTTGTTTTTTATTAATATTTCTATTTAGCATTTAATTTTTATTTCATTATTAGCAATTAAGTAATAAGTTAGTTGCCATTGCAACATTTCTAACTTTCGTCCAAGTTTGTTTTCCTGATGTTTATGTTTTATTTTGGCTCTATTGCAAATAACGGAAACAATAATAGTTTTAGTCTTAGTTAAAAATAACAACACTGCTTAATATTATAATGCTTAATGAAAATTTGTGTCCTTAATATTTTTTATTGTGTTGTAACCATTAGATAAAAACAATAAGGCACTTGACATCACATTGTACTATACGTCACGTTACTGCATGCCATACCTAACGACACCCCTCAACTGTCTCTGTACACACAATACAGCATAACGTGAATAGTGCTGTACAAAAATACATTCACGCAGCCACTGAAAAATAAAAAAGACTGATCTTGAGATTTTAATGATCATCATCGGGATGTGTAAAACAAAACGGAACAATGAATGAAGACCTTTGGGTTTCTGTGTGTAGTTGACAATGTTTTTATTCCCCCCTGAAGAAAAGCTCCTTCTACGTCCATAAAGTTTTGCACTGGTTAGATTTGTATAGTAACTGTTTGGAATTATGTGAATGAGGACTTGAGCACTTCACATTCATAATACACTATGTCAGCAAATGAACCACAGACTAAAAGCAAAGCAAACTCCCATCAGCATCTGAGATGGAGATCACGAAAAGGACCACATATTTTCTTTTTACACACCTGTTGATCTGCTCTGAGGTGCTGCTTGGTTCTTCATCACCAACAGGCTTCTTCTCCTCCACCTCCAGACCTACTTTCTCTGCTTCTGGTTTCTCCTTTGCACCATCTGTTTCCCTTTTCAACATTTCAGTTTTGTCCTCCTCTCCACCGTCCGTGTTTGCTTTCTGCTCCTCTCCAGGCTCTGCTTCTCCTTCCTTCTCTTGTGTTTCTGCTTTGCTGTTATCGCTGAGCTCTCCTGTCTCATTCTCTGTCTTTCCATCTGCCAGGAACTCTGCCGTCTCTGGTGTGGGCTTTGAGTGGTCAATGGGCACATTGTCCTTTCCCGCTTTCCAAAGTTTATAGCGTTCTGGCTGGAACTTGCGAACAAACACATCCATGGATATCTTCACCATGTCCTTCCGGCAGGAACACTGAGAAAGAGACGCACGTCAGCAAACAAAAACGTACCTGCGGTACCTTACTTGACCTAATACTTGTACTCCAAAAATGAACTCAAAACTGAGCGTGAACGATGTATGCAAAATAACATACTAATGTTGCCAGCTTTCCATAATCGATCCAGCGCTGGGTGGCGAAGTTGGTGGATTCTGCACAGTTGAAGCCATGGTTGAACCCAGCGTGATATCCATACGGGAAGGTCACAATGAACTGGCCTGCTTCCTGTGTGACCTGATGAATTAGGCAGAAAGAAGTCAAATTGTGAGATAAAACCAGGCATGACAGGATAAGATGATAAAAATCAAATAACTGACCTTCTCAAAGGGTATTCCATACTTCCTCAGAATTGACGGTGAAATTAAAGTCATTTTGTGTCGCAGGAAGGCTTCACAACTTTGGGCGCTTCCAGGAAAAAATCCTGCATGAATGAAAATGAAAAGAGTACTGATGAGCAGCTGAAGAGGAAGAGAATCTAATGATATGTTTTCAGAAGACCACTGTACCTTTAGCAAGACGCTCTAATCGTTTCCCATGTTCTGGAGGCACAATGTACCTGGAGAAGAGCCCATTTTCAATTCAAGACCATGTAATAATGTGTTTAAAATCTCTTTAGGACAGTATGCATATTATTAGGGTCAGTAAGCTTTTTTAAGCTGAAAAAAAAGTCTGTATTTATTTGATCAAAAATAGAATAAAAACTGTAATATTGTGAAATATTATTACAATTTCAAATAGAAATGCTTTCTATTTTCATATATTTTCAAATGTAATTCATTCCTGTGATCAAAGCTGAATTTTCAGCATCACTACTCCAGTCTTCAGTGTCACATTATCCTTCAGAAATCAATCTAATATGCTGATCTGCTGCTCAACAGACATTTCTGATTAGGATCAATGTTGAAAACAGTTGTACTGCTTCATATTTTCGTGGAAGCGTGATACTTTTTTTTTTTCCGAACTCTTTAATGAATAGAAAATTAAAAAGACCATTTTATTACCATTATAAATGTCTTTACTGTCACTTTTGATCAATGTAATGCATCCTTGCTGAATATACTAATTTCTTAAAAAAAATTAAAAAAAAAACTCTGAATGATAGTGAATACGAACAAATGAGCTTGTTATTTAAATGAATCTGCCAAAAAGTTTCAGCTCCTGGTTTGAATCAATGTAATGAATTGATCAAGTGAATTTAGAATAGCAAAATCTACTTTAAATAAACTATAATAATAACAAAAATGTTGACCAAAAACAAGATTTAGTTGTGACCTTACCAGGACTTGGGTTCTCCAAAGTGAAGGTAGTTGATGCTGTAGAGATCCATGTCCTCTGTGTGCCAGGCGAACGTGCTCTTCCACATCCCGAAATAAAGATATGGAGTGTTTACTCCTTTGATTGTGATTCCACTCTCTCTCTCCACCATGTCCAAAATAGTGTTCAGGCGGCCAATATTCCACTCCGTCACGTCCTGTATACAGTCACAAATATATTTGTAATCACTGCATGGCACTATTATCACAACGGCTGTAACTGAAACATAATAGTGAAAAATATTCCATTAATAAGGAGGGCGGATTACTCACTGGATCGTAGAGGGTTCCACTGACATCTGCCCCATATAGTGGTGGATTGAATGTTAAATTCTTCCAATATTTCCTCTCTAGTTCATCAAAATCAGCATATCTGGGATTACAGAACCTGCAGTCGAGTCAGAGAACATTTCATTATGGTTACAGTCAACATGATATGACATTCTCAATGTATCAACTTCATGAATATACAATGAGCAACAATGACTAATCAAGATTTGAAAAGTAGGCTAGGATATTATTATGTTTCTCTGTTCAATCAGACTTACACCACCATTCAAAAGTTTGGGGTCAGTACTTTTTTGAACTAATACTTTAGAAAGAAATTAATACTTTAAAGAATGCATTAAACTCATCAAATGATAATGTCACAAAAGGTTTCTAGTATACATATATATGCTGTTGTTTTGAACTTTCTATCAATTAAAGAATCTTGAAAAAAATGTATCACTGTTTTCACAAAAATATGAAGCAGCACAACTGTTTTCAACATTGATAATAATCAACGTAAGCAGCAAATAAGCATATTAGAATGATTTCTGAAGGATCACTGACACTGAAGACTGGAGTAATGATGCTGAAAATTCAGCTTTGCATCACAGGAATACATTATATTTTAAAATATATTACAACAGAAAGCATTTATTTGAAATTGTAATAATATTTCACAATATTACTGTTTTTGGTCAAACAAATGCAGACCCCAAACTTCTGAATAGCAATGTAGTTATATCAGCAAAAAAGAAAAAGTCACGTCATAGCTGGAGAATGTTATTATTACTTTAAAATAATTTGCATAGATTAATCCTGCGTAATGACATTTACAGGAACATTTATTTAGAAGTCTTTCTTTGCTGCTCACTTGTCTGTGTTGGCAGTTTTGCGGAACTCGCGGACGGTCATCGGCTTCTTCTGGATGTTGTACTGAGTGAAGAGACCTGATTGGCCAGTGACCACCTGTTGAATAGGTGTGGGAATCACCAGGTCATCAATGTCATCATATGTGCGCCGGGGCTTCCAGTCCTTTGGTGGCACCACCTGACAAACAAGCACATCAGTGAGCCATGATCATCTACAACACCCAAAATAAGTCTCTCACAGCATTTTGAGCTGAAGGGAAATTTTATACACTAACCCTAGCCATCCCAGCTCTGTGAGCCCCCTGCGACTCCATATATGCAATGTATTTATTGAAGTCTTTGAACTCCTCTTTTGTGGGATGAAAGGTCATGATCTTGGTGGCAGGACTCTGGGAGCTTTGAGAGACTGAGTCCGAAGCCATTCTGCCACTTGGCCTGTAAGAGGAACAGGAAGATGAAGATTTAAGCAAAAAACACATAAACAACAAAACAAAAAATGTAACATAACATAGTCATGCGTTTTTGAAAAACAACTACACTACAGCAACAAAAACAAATACCATGTTCCAGAAAACATCACCTAACTAACTACTAAACTCCACGTGTTTAGTTATAACACGTTTCATACACATATATTCTTGCTAATTTGAAGTGATTCAAAATATTTGCATAATAAGAAAAAGATCAAATCATTTAGCTTAAGTCACTTAAAAATAAATGCTTAAGAAAACAATAAAATGCTACATTTAATTATTTATTAAAAATCTAAAAATAATAATAATAATTTTCGTACCATAATGATATATTTTTAAAATGTAATTATAAATATTTTTAACATTATATCTCAATTAGAACCAATAAATAACAGGCGCCCTTGCCAGAAACCCAGATAACCAATAATAATAAAAATAAGGGGAGAAAAAGTATAAATGTTCTAACCTGTTGGAATTAAATACAAATAAATATTCAAGAAATACCAAGGAAAAAAGTTGATTAGAGCACATTGATCAAGTTCATATTGATTCAGACATCAAATAATACAACAAAATAACTTGTGACAGTTGACAACATGCTCACAGACTTTACTGACAGAAATGAACCGTTTTAATCAAATTAACATTATATGATAAACCACATGCAACTTTATATACAGAAATACACTCACTGCACTATTTTATTCAAGCACACGGAATGTAATAAATCATTAACCCACTGCAGCGTTTAATAACTGTTGTGATTATGAATGTTGAAGCACCTGTAAACTCACACTAGCATGCTAGCTGACATTCGCCCGATAAACACAAAATATCAAATCATTCAGAGGGTTTAATGAGAAAGCATCATATTTATAAATCTGTCAGGATCTCATCATCGGGTTCTGCTCAGGACCATTAAAAGTTTTGACCCCGAAATCTCTCAAACTCGCCGCAAAAAACAACAACAAACACACTGACGGCTAAAGCCGCTCAAATGAACACAAACTTACTCCTGTCACACACACACACACACACACACACCGCTTCAGCTCAACACACACACGCTCATATCCATTCACACAGTGTAATTAACGGCTGTTTGTAGTGTATAACTGTGTTATTACATCAATTATTGATCCGCTCCAAACTTTGACGAGCCTGGTGGCTAACTACTGTAAACACCGACATTCACACACTAAAACACACATGAAATCATTCCACACACACAAACGCCCGGTCATATGTCTCAGGAGAGGACGAAAGGAGTTTACTCACAGGCGTCGCGGGCTCAGCTGAGGGGTTTTGAGGGCGCAACTCAGAAAAACAGCGCAGAAAAAGACGATTGCAGATCAGACATGTCCTCCATTAAAGTACAGCGCGACTGCGCATGCGCTCCGCACACTGTTTACGAAGATGGAAGAAGGCGTTCCCCTGCGCGAGCCCCCTAATCAACTCGCTCCACATCAACCCTATGGGGCCATATAGATGATATGGAAAATTCTCTCGGCATGAACGATATGGGACCGTAGAATATGGATTTTAGATATATAATCATCTCCAATAGAGCTTAAATACAATCTACACATGCTCCACATGTCGTATCAAACATAAAAAGCCATAATATATGGATATTTTATAGATCATTTGTATACAGATAAACTATGATATAGATGCAGAATCATACAGATTATATAGCCTAGGGATATTTGTATAAATCAATCTCTATATAATATGGATCATGGGGCCATATAGAAAATCGATTAATGTACAACACTCCATTTAAGTCTCTTTATAGCACATAAAGAACCTTACTGATTATAGATAATTGAATAAAGATCTTACTGAATAAAGATCGTTGGTGTATATACTGTATTACTATGCATCCTAAAGGGACCCTTTCCATGCATCTCATATAAAGTTACATATTAAAAAATACTTAAATTGCATGGATAACATGATGTACCCCCCGGCCTGTAGTGTTTATAAATATTTTAAACATAACATTTTAACCCTATACATTTTATATATGGCTCATAGCATAGACTTAGCCTTATACTGTATATACATGCTTATGTTTCAAATATCATACAGAGACATATGTATGAGTGTATGGTATATAAATGTTATATAGATTATTTGTATATAGATAACTCTGTGTATGCATCACATTATTCATCTAATTGTTATTATATAGATTGTGTAGTATTGATTATCCATGTAAGCTAAATAGTAGTGTATAAATGATAAAGATTACAAATCTGACTCTGTACATCTCATCTGACTCGTTAAATCCACATGCGACCCTTTAGGTGTGGTATACTGTATGGTGTACATAAACTATAAACTTATTTGTATACCCCATATCATAGATCATCCTAGAGCCATATGCAAATATAGATATAGATAATAGACATTATTTCTGAAATTGATACAAATATATAAATTCAACAGATATGTTACTTGTGCAAAAAACGCACAGTAATGCCTCTGTGCAATTTACTACATTTTGCATCTTCAATATCTAAAATAAATGTTAAATGACTATGGCCTGTTTTTTATTTGAACCTTTGGACAAATTGTTGGTTTTCCGACCACCTGTTCAAAATGTGCACTTAAATGATCTGTGTATCTCCAGCAATAAACAAAGACATTGATCATTGTCTAGGAACTGGTCATTAGGCTTAATTATTTGTTAATTGTTGATCTACAATGGGAAACAACATCTCTGACCTTAGACCAAAGGGACAATTTGTGGCCAATTAGCGAGATAATTAGCTTCCAATAGAATTAGTAAACTTTGCTGTCCGGCCACTGAGATTTTTGGAGGAGGACTAATGTCTCCAGGTGTTCCAGAACTAATGAATCATGTAGAACAGGCAGAATCCAGTCCACATGCCTTCACATTAAACCGCAATGGCCGGTGGGCTGGCTTTCTGGCAAGGACACAAACACACTGGAGAGCGACCAGCCATCTGTTCCCGGGAAATGTGCTGAAGGAACCGGGACACAGCAGCGAAAGGCCCACAATAAACATGTACAAAACTCAATTAAGTATTTTATTAACACATATCTCTCTCCTTTTTATTAACAAATAGAAAACAGACCGCCTGTACAACAGATTGAATGCCGTTTTGTCTCTAAGCGAACACAAAGTCAAATGAATTCTTCCCGTGTCCGCATTTTTCATCTTACTTTGTGCTCAGGCCATAGGAGGAAAGAAACACTTGAGTATGCACGTTTTCAGTCCGATGATGCTGTCGCGACGTTACGGGAGATTTGTCTTTACGAGCCACAGTGAGAAATGATCGGATGGCCATTAATACCACACGCGGAGGAGTTGGGGCGGTTTTGTATTCCCAGGCTCAGCCGGTGAGGCGAGTCTTCTGTTTTCTGCCGCAAACTTTCCCCACTTCAGCTGCTAGTCGGAGCGAATGACGGATGGCCGTGGTTCTACTGGAGGTACGTGACAGCTGTACATGTGTGTGTGCAGGTCTGTCGAGTCGAGGCCTGGCCGTTCAGAACGAGCCGACCTTTGACCTCAGCTGACCTGGCGTGGGATAAAGACTTTGCTGTGGCAGCAGGAACACCATTTTTCTTGTCTTTCTTTCACTCGAGAATGGAGGGTTTCCAGAAAGCGTCTGTTTGCTGTTATTCAGAGCAGAACGGCTCTGAACGCGTTCTCTCGTTTCATTGGTTTACTCAGTGTTCTTAACGACGGCAGGTTCATTAAGGTCACTAACTCGGGTGTACGCGTTTCATCTCTTTTATACTTGATTATACTGTTTTATAAAGTATCAAGAGGTGAAAAGGTTGTTTTAATCGTATATTTTATAAAAGTTCCCCCTTTCCCACCAAATAAAAGTAGATCTTTAAAATATAAGAATGATAAAAAGTAAGAAATCATCAGCAGCTCTGAGTACACCTCTTATAGTATTAGTAACCAGGGTCATGTGAAAATACATGTCCACATGTGCTAAAAATAACTGAACATACATACGAAAAAATTATAAAAGAATAGTAATAACAATAATAACAACAATATAAGAAAAAAATAAGAATAAAAAGAACCCCTTAGATATGCAATGATCAGCATAAATGATACAAATATTGTATTTTCTGACAGAGATACCAATCATAATGATAATACGATAATAATAATGATAATAAAAACAATGGCTGATGATCGATATGAAACTGAAATGATCATAATCGTAAAGCATTAAGGTAATACAGAGACAGGAGCTGTGCATTAGAGACCAGAATGAAGCGTTTGTTGCTGTTTTCAGAGAGAGGAACAGGATTGCGGTGAAGTTCCAGTGATTTCTCCTCTCTTCCGATATGCCGTTTCTCTCTGTCTGCTTGTCAGTCTCTCTCTCTCTCTCTCTCTCTCTCTCTCTATCTCTCTCTCCCTCCAGCAGTGGTGACTGAAAAGGTAGGATGATTATGGCTCAGAAACAAGTGGCGGCTCTCCGTTCTGAGGCATTCTGGGAGTGGTTACGTTGCATAGTGATCGAAGCTGCCAAGGTACTCCAGAGCTGCTCTGTAGCACAGCTGGTACTGGTCCTGCACACACGGGACACACAGCGTTAAAACACCCTGAACTAATGCTTCGCAGTAAATGACGACAGGTGAACTACTGTTGGAAGTGAGGGTGTCAGGTTTACCTCCGTCTGTACCATGGCAGGTCTCTGCGTGCGGAGCGTTTTTATGGTCTGGAACATGTCCACCACCCCTTCATACCTCATCCGCTCCAGAACAATACTTAAAGTGATGAAGACCCCTGTTCTGCCCACACCAGCACTGAGACAGAGAGAGACAGTTCAGCACACTGTATACACAGCATCTTATGTTTTGAGCTGAAAGAAGTTTGTAAAAGATGTCTCTTCTGTTCTCCAAAGCCACATTTATTCATCGACCAAAAATGTAGTAAAAATGTAATATTGTACAACATAATACATAGCTGTTTTCTATTGGAATATATTGTAAAATGTAATTTATTCCTGTGATCAAAGCTGAATGTTTGTTTGTTTATTTTTTGATGAATAGAAAGTTCATAAGAACAGCAAGCATTCATAATAGAAATCTTTTATAACATTATAAATGTCAATTTAATGCATCCTTGCTGAATAAAAGTATTCATTTTTTGGTCATACTTTATTTGAATTTCCAGTTCTCATGATTAACTAACAATTAAGTATGACTTTTGCCTCAATAAGCTCCTAATTTGCTGCTTATGAATAGTTAGTAAGGTAGTTATTAAGTTTAGGTATTGGGTAGGATTAGGAATGCAGAATATGGTCATGCAGAATATGTGCTTTATAAGTACTAATAAACAGCCTATATGCTAGTAATATACATGCTAATAAGCAACTAGTTAATAGTGAGAACTGGTTCCTATAGGAAAGTGTTACCAATTTCTTTCTTTCAAAAAAAAAAAAAAAAAAAATCTCACCGACCCCAAACTTTTAAACTATAATGTACAAACTCGGCTTTGGGATACAGTCAATAAAATCTAAGATCGAGACATTTTTATTTAATATTTACATGTTGAATATTCAATATATCAGGCAGTGCTACTACAAACACACTCGTTCCTTCTGCTTCTCACCTGCAGTGAACAGTAATTGGTCCGTCCTGTCCAAACTGCTCCTTGGTTTTGTGGACTTGGCCAATGAAATCAATAAAGCCCTCTCCTGTCTTTGGCACGCCTTGTTCTGGCCAATCGGTGAACTGAAACTGGCGGATGGTCCTAGACTGGCCATCCTGAGAGAGAGAAAAAGAGAGAGAGTTATAAGGGCGTGATTTAAAGACACAGCACAGCTGAAGTCATACAATCACGTCTGATCAACTCACCCTGGCGTCTGTGACTTTAAACTCCCGTAAGATGTACTGTGGCATGTTGTATTCAGCCATGGGGTCCACGACGAAGTACTGGTAGCGCGCGGATCTCTCTGCAGGCCAGTACTGATGACACTTCTCCTGTGGAGCCAAACACTCGATTAAAAGAGCAGCTCAATTGCTTTGTCCAAACCCCAATGTTATTTTTTGGTTTGTTTGTTTTTTGCCTTTCGTCTCTGTGGTGTAATGCACAGAATGACAGCCTTAGGCCAGCATACAACTAGCTGATTTCAGCATCATTAACATTTCATCCGTCATTCGAGAATCAGAGTATTTTTTGTAATAATTACAGCAGAGTATTCAGACATTTTCTTCAGCAAACCAACATCCACATTGCATGTTTATTATGTTTTTTATTATTATGTGCTACATTTAAATCAGTCCCTCCAGGATTTTGTGATCTTGCAATTGCAATAATGAATGCAAATATAACAAGTCCTCTCATTATTTGCAACAGCTTGCATTTTTGCATATTTGTACAATTTTTCCTGAGAGAGAAGCAATAATAACTAATCAAAACTCATAAATCTGAGCCCAAATAAACTGATCATTATGCTGGACCACAACTGATTTCAGTAATTATGCACAAAATTATTTACTCTTATGGCCACTAATACTAATTAATTAATGATTATAATGGTAGGTTTTTAATGCAAAACAATGCAACATATCCTGCAAATATCACCACAATTTTTTGAGAAAAGCTGCAGCAAATTCAGTGACTTTGGGATGCAAAATTAGGAAAAAAAGTCTTGTGAAATCCTGATGGGACTGTTAAATGATTCATAACATTAGAAAGCCAATGCATGTAAATCTTTTGCTCATTAAAGCTGCACATGAAAATATATTTTCCACGACCTTGAAAAGACTAACACACAATCACAACAAAGAAGTTACTTCATGAGCTGCATCGTAATTCAGTCTATTATTACAACTGTTTCTTTGTGCAGTTCTCCTCTTCATATTTTTATACAGCTCATGTTTTGCTGCTACAATGCAAAAGTGTTGCAATGCAAGACATGGATTCAAAGATTAATTACGTATTTTTTATATATATAATTATAATTCTTTTTAAATATTTTGAACATTTTTATTGAGTTTTTTTATGTCTATATACAGCAGATTATTATTACATTTTAGTTTTTAGTTTTAGACTTTTTAATTTAGAATTTAGAAACTTAATGAAAATTGGAAATGTTGCCTTGGCAGCTAGCTGAAATAAAATAAGTTTTTCTATTTTATTTTATTTCAAGTAATGAAAATAATTTCAGTTTCAGCTAATGAAAACAACCCTGCCTTTAAGTCGACAGGACATCAAAGATGAGCAACGTTTCACAATCCAATCAATTCCCAATGGATGCAATCAAAAGCTGCCCTACATTTGGCCTTTTTGAAGATCTTGTTTCACTCACATTACAGAAGTAAAATGGGTTTCAAAGAGCCATTCAGACTGACTTTGTTCACGCTGAAGCGTGCAGGAATGTGAGAATCTGTCACAGTGGCACATGGACTCACCCGTCCCATCTCTCTGAGCTTCGTCAGCATCACCACGATGGTGGAGTTGTGCTCCCAGAGCATCCTCCAGAAGTCCTCTGTGGTTTCAGAGAGAGGACCTTGGGTGGCGATATACGCCTTCTGCTGCCTGCGGGAGAAACACATGAAGATACAGTTTAAAAACACAAGAATCAACACAGAATGCTAATGAAAATCTCTCTCCACCAGGAGTGACATGGGAAGATTGAGTGAGGAGTGATTCCTCTAGTCTAACAGCAGGGGGCGCTGCTGCTCTGTCACTGCGATCATTAATGCACAAGACAGACAGATGGGGAGATAAAGCTGCAGTGAGAGAGAGAGAGAAAACACCGGGCAAAGAATGAGTGAGAGTGTGTGAGACGGGTGAGAAAGACGCTGGGTGTGGAAGATGAGACAGAGAGACGTGATTGTGTAGCAGAGCTCTAGATCACTCTAACTGCGTCACGCTCGTGCAGAAGTCCTGCTGGGAGATCTCCAGGTCTCTGCTGAAGGGCTTTTTGAGATAAACTGAGCAAATGCATCTCTGAGGTGGCTGAACAAGTGCAGGAAATGTCTAATCTGACTTTAGCAGCCTCATTATTCTCTTACAGTGATTTTATCAGCGCAGGACCGTACTGCTGGTTATGCTGAATTGCTAACATCAATGGTGGGCTGTAACTGGACATTAAACTGGTATTAAAATGTCTATCTATCTATCTATCTATCTATCTATCTGACAGCATGACCTTAAAACCTTCAAACTTTTGGCAAGGCTTTCTCAAGTCAACATGAAAACTGAACTTTTAATCTATTTTTTTGAATGATATTGCTGTGGGGTGATAATGTTGTGAATATATCTTATATTGAAATCATATATATTAATGTCCAATGTCTTGGACTACAGTATGTTACATCACTGCTCATTTTCATAAAAAGTAGCTTCCTTAGACACACCCATATTGTCAATGATCAGTGACTCTCACTGACTTCAGCTCGTTTGGTCACTGTATGAGTGAACGCATCTTCACGCAGGGCATGCTGGGAGAAGACCGCATTCATCCAACATATGCTCAAGGGAGTCCTGATCTACACACACACACAGACACAGACACACACACACACACACACACACACACACACACACACACACACAGACAGACAGACAGACAGACAGACAGACACACACACACACACAGGTGTGATAGAGCCTCATTTGCTTCACTAAATGACAGAAAGCAAAATTGCTGCCCCCCACCCAACACACACACACGCACACACACACACACACACACACACACACACACACACACACACACACACACACACACACAAACACACGCCGAAAGCTCATCAAGCTAAAAGCATGTGAAAGCCCTTCTCCCTCTGTCCTTCATTACAAACACGATTACCGCCAATTACGCTGTTTACACTTCAGTACGACGGCAGATGCAGTGGGAGCTCTTTGATTGGCCGTTAATTTGATTAAGGGCCAATAATGAGCCCAAATTCTTGACACACCTCCGCCTCACATGACCCCTCAGCAGCAAAGGAAGTGCTTGATTCAGGCTGTTGGTAAAGGACTATTCATATGAAGCACTTATATTTGCAGTAAATGTTCACTGTGGCAGAAAGTTGCACTGAATCAATGAATCTCAGAGACTATAGTCACAGCAGAAGGGATAGAGGCTGTCTTAGGTAATGCAATTTTAATATCCATTTTTCCAGTTTTTCATTCAAGGAAACTCTTCAAGTATTTTCAATGCACAATCCATCAAACAGACTGTACTGCAAAAAGAAGTGATATGAAAAGTACTTGCTTACAAAATAAGAATGTGTCTAGCATGAATACTGTTCATACTAAATGAATACTACACACTCTGAAATACTTAATTCTGATTGGTCAGTCGCAGCGTTTTGAGGTCATGCTTGTATAATGAGTGCTGAACCGTGTAATTAGCAGCATAATCATTCTGCTAAACTTCTCATTTTGTGTTCCACAGAGTAACGAAAAAGCCAAATGGGTATTATAATGATATGAGGATTAATAAATGATGACAGAACCAGGCATGTGGTCAGCTAAAAAAAAAAAGTAAAAATAAGCAATATTATTTTAATTATAAAAATGATAAAGAAAACAATAAAGCAGTATTTACTGTTAACTGAGTAACTGAAAACATTGAATCATGAGCTGCTCACGCATAAATGAACACAGTGTCGCACTTCATTCTGACTACATATTTATACAATTAATTCACAGCCTTTGAAATTCATATTCCAGGTCGGAAAATATGTAAATTTATATTGATCTGGAAAAATATCAATGGTGGAAATGTTATTGGTGGAATTATCTCTTAGCTCTGTGTCTGAGCGGTGGGCTCGACTCAAACCCACTGCAGTCTGAACGTTTATCTGTGTGTGTGCGTCTGTGATGGATTGAGCTCTTCATGGAGACCGGACTCCTCATGACGGGTAATCCTTTTATTTGTGCGCTGAACTGTGTGCATCACCTGTCAGCTCGTGGCCGCAGGGCCGCGCCGATTCCCCAGTGCTGATAGCGCTCCAGTTATGGACAGTCCTGCCAATAAGAACAATTTGTCCTGACAACTAGCAGCACAAAGGCAGCAGACACGCAGACGCAGACTTCCGAGACGGGCCATGACTCTGAGCTGTCACATCCAGCAGGAGTCAAAGAGACGGGGGACAGTGACGGAGAGACTCGCTGCCGTTCGTGGCAGCAGCACCTCTTCAGAAGAACACGCCATCTTTCATCCGATTTCTCCAGAGCCTGATTCACAGTTGGTCTCAATTGGTTCTCAGATCTCTGTTTATGACTTCAGGCAAAATTCTGAATTTAAGATCTGGCTCCCTTTCAATTCACGAGTGAGTTTGAATTAAGTTAGCCGCACCACAGGATGTTGAATTGAAATGACAAGAAGTGGAATTTATTGAATTGCAATCGCAAACCTTGGTTCACATACCTGTATCCGTCAATGAAGCTGGCGTTGATGTAGTCGGAGCCCTCCACACCTCTGATTGGCTGCAGGCACACGCGGCTGGACTCGAAGGGCATGATGTTGACAAGTCGGTTCTTGAATTTGTTGCACGGCAGACTAGCGCTGATGAATCTGGAGGTGTGTGCTTTAGAGTTGGCCAGTTTCTGCAGGGAGAAAAGACACAGAACACATGCATATTGCTCTGAAATTGTGAAACAGACTCACACACGCTACTAATCAAAGGTTTTTTAAAAAGAAAGGATGCAATAAATTGGTCAAAGGTGACAGTAAAGACATTTGTAATGCTACAAAAGGTTTGTGTTTTAAATAAATGCTGTTCTTTTGAACTGTCTATTCATCAAAAGTATCATGGTTTCCACAAAAATCTGAAGCAGCACAACTGTTTTCAACACTGATAATAATAAGCGCTGAGCAGGAAATCAGCATATTAGAATGATATCTGAAGGATCATGTGACACTGAAGACTGGAGTAATGATGCTGAAAATTCAGCTTTGCATCACAGAATAAATTACATCTTAAAATATGTTCAAATAGAAAACAGTCATTTTAAATTGTAATAATATTTCAGAATATTACATGTTTTCCTGTATTTCTGCATCAAATAAGTGCAGCCTTGGTGAGCAGAAGAAGCTTCTTTGAAAAAACATGAAAAAATCTTAGAGACTCCAAACTTTCAAATGGTAGTATATTGCTTAGGACAATTAATGAGATGACATTTTAGTCTTAGACATTAGCATGCCATCATTTTCTGTTTCTTTTTGTGAGTTTTGAACAAATATTCCATAAAATATGTTTCTTTTAAATGTCAGCTTTTTGTGTACATCTTATTTGGCATCATTATACTGTATACTAATCCATTCTAGATATTACACTCAGCACTGCTCATTAAATAATGAAATATAAGGAATGCTCTGAGTTCAAAAGTTAAGCTCAAATTCAGCATCCGCGGCATAATGTTGATTGCCACGCTGAAACTCAAAAGTGTTTTTTCCATTGTCAATATTTGACATCTTTCTTTGAGCGAGAATGAGGTGTTTTGAGTGGCTTTGTTCTCGAACTTCAAATGATACATGCTCTTTGAATCTCAGCATGTCACCAAGATGCATCATGGGGAAAACAGCCCATTAAAATCATTCATGTTGTGCAGGGAAACCCAAACGTGTTTCCACACACAGCTCTCACTGCACTGGCTCTTCAGAATCACATGATTCTCATCTGCTGGTGAAACAACATTAAGCATTAAACCACGGATCTATAATGACCCTGCACGTAAAGCAGCTCTGAGCCTCATCATCCGGGCTGTGGAGCGTCTCTGAGGACAGCTGCTGTATGTTAAAGGAGTGTTTTCATGCATGCAGCAGCTATAACTCTCACCGCAGTCACAGATATGGCCTGTCAGCTTCTCCATCAGCATCAACTTACTGTTAAAGCAGTTAAAATGTGCACTTTTGCTTTGGTAAAAATGTTTCTGCAAAAAATTTCAATGTGCATGTCTTTTCTCTACAGCAGTTTTTCTTGCTGTTCCAGTGTAATATTACTGAAAAAAAAAAAAAAAATGAAATGAAGCTTAACCATTATAGATGGGAATTGTAAGGAATATACTAATTCAGATCCTACATAATTATTCCAGTTCCGTTAACAAAATCAGATATGTTTTTTGAATAAACACTCTTTCTCGATTCCTCATGAGTGTTATTTTAGTATTATTTATTTACTATTACAGTATTTATTAATATTCGAATTAGATTTTTATGGTAACTCTTTACAAAAACGTTTCATTTGTTTACATTATTTAACTATATTAGTTAACAAGAACAATACTTACATAGCATTTATTAATCTTAGTTAATGTTAAGTTCAACATTTACATATACATTATTCAAATCAAAAGTTTATATATTAACATTAGTTAATTTAGACATTTTTAGACATTTACAAAGGTTACTAAATGCTGTAAAAATATATTGTTTATTGTTAGTTCATGTTAACAAATGAGACCTTACTGTAAGTGTTATTTTTTATTTTACATTTTCATGTTTTATTTAAAAGTTTAGTTTCATTTTTAGTAATTCTGTTATGCGTATTAATTCATTCATTCAGTTTTAGTTTTTATTTATTTCCGGTTAATTTAGTGATCAGCATGTTTACTTAACTTCAAATTGCATTAATTAATGACCAATGCTGATTCTAATATCTAGTAATTATGTGCTTTAGCTTAAATTTATTTCAGTTATAATAATTAACATTTATGAACATTTAATTTAGTTGAAGTTATCATCTAATATTCATATTTCAGTTTATTCCAGCTGTGTTTCTATTATCAAAACAGTTCTAGTTAACAATATTAACCCTGTTCCTAACTCCAAAAACCAGACAAGATAAACATCTTCTGCATGTTAATCGTACGTTTTAACAAGCAAAAAGGCATTGCTTTGTCATTTGGTTCCATGGAGCTGTACACTACACATCAAACATGTTCTGATCGGCTGTGGTTTTGTGCCTTCACGCTGTGTTTTGCTTTCAGTGAGAAGAGAAAAACTGACACAGGAACCCTGTTGTGTCGTGCCAGGTTAGGATGATGTCTGTGTGTGTTTTCTGACCTTAAACTCCAGTTCCATGGCGGTGACGGTGTCCCCGGGCGACACCTGCGTGAGTTTCTGGATGTGTGTGTACAGGCTCCGCGCCGGGACCTCCGTGTTCCCGCAGGTGGCGGCCTCCAGCAGGGCCTCGTGGATGAAGATATACTGATCTTCCGTCTGCACCATGTAGTTCCTCTGAGCGCGCATGCAGGTCACGTGACCGTAGATATCCACAGACTTCTCATGCTTCATCCGCTCCAGCATGGCCTCTATTACGATAAAACAGCCCGTCCGACCCACGCCAGCGCTGCCATGGAAAACACAGGGGAAGACTTAGTTGTAGAGTGAATTCACAGACACATGCGCATGCTAATAGATAAGTGAGCGGAGATCATGCTGTACCTGCAGTGCACCACCATGGGTCCGGCGTCAGGTGGGTTGCAGGCCTTGACCCTGCGGAGAAAGGCTAAAATTGGCGTGGGGTATTCGGGAACGCCGTGATCCGGCCAGGCCATGAACTGGAACTGCCGAACTTCCCGTTTCTCACTGGACCCATTCTGTTACAACACATTCAAAGAGAAATATGATTGAAAAAAGGATTTTTCTTGCTGTTCTTAAATAAAAGCATATATTTATAATATTACAATTATCATTTATAATACATATTATGATCATAATGTTAATCTTCCTCCAAAATCTAACCACGAACTAAACAGCAAAAACAAATCAATCAGAAATCATTAAGGTTGTGACATCACAACTATGGGCTTATTAACTTATGACCGTTTACAAATTTGCAACTTTTAGACCTATTTAGTATTCATCTGGCCTGTTCTGATGAACTATGATAGAACGTGGAGGTTAACCAATCAAAACACAGGTCTTAAAGTTGCAGAAACAAACAAAAACAGCCTGTGTAATCCCTAGTAAATATATTTAAAATACATTTATTTCATATTAAGTATAGGTTAAATCTATTAACATATTTACTGACATATCACTCGTGACTTACTGATATAAAAATTATAATTAAACTTTGTTTGGAATACTACTTGTGCACAATGCAGATTTCATAATATTAGGCCTAAAATGTGTTTTAATGTCATTATTGATGAGGATTGTATGATCTCTGAATAATATTGGTCTTTAAATGCAAGATATTTAAAGTGTACCTAAAGTATACTTGCAATAGTTCCACTTTAACACAATCAAATATACTTAGGTATATTTTTAGTTGGACTTCAGCATTACTTAATTGCATTAAGCACAAAATAAGTTGTTTCAATTTTGCAGACGAGTTTAGTATACCAAAAGTACAATTGCAGGTTTTTTTTTTTTTTAAATACATAAATATGTAAATGTATTTGTAGTATACATTTGATACATTTGGGTATATTTCTTTTTCACTAGGGATTGTAAGGGTCAGAGGAAGGGTGCAAAACTGGTCATGAAAATTAAATTAAAAATGATTTTTAGTCCAGGAACCCTTGACTGATAGTGTAGGTGGACTCATATGGGAAAAATGCTACAAAAGTGTATATTATGACTCATGTAATCACTGTACTGGTCTCTAAAAAAGAATAAACCCTATTTCATTCTATGCTCTCCAAAAAAAAAGCCTTCATTCATTCATTCATTCATTCATTCATTTTACTTGGATCATTTGGAATTGCACTGTGGTGTGCATAAACGATATAATTTTAACATAAAATATAATAAGTTAAATATAATGTACAGTCATTATTTAATCTACTATAAAAGCCTATACAACTGTTATAAAAATCCTTTTCTAATTAAACAAAAATTATTTGAAAACATTGCTAACTAGCATCGTAGCAGACTGTAAACTACCAAGAGGCAGTTTTGTCTTCTACTGTTAATTAAATTTGGATGTTTTTGTGGATCTTTTTCCATCTTCATTTATTCAGTTTTGCTGTGTGACATCTCAACATCACAGAAAGACATTTTCAGCATTAATGAGCAGAGAAGTTAAAGTTTTAGTCATCTGTGTGAATGCAGCGTATCTGACTGTTTAAAAAATGTGTCAAACATCAAAATGAACATCTAAAACTTCTTTTCAGGTTGTTTTGTGTATAAAGTTCTCATTACATAATATATTTCAACAGAACACAATTTAAATCAAATAATTTCTCACTGCAGGTACAATCAAAAACAATTGAAAAATCAAAATAAATGTCAGTTACATCATCTATAAACACCCATGCGTTGAATCACATTCATGTATTTTGAGATTGACTATGTGGGGAATAGAGAATGACCATCTGGTCTGACAGGTGAGGGAACAGTGTGGCCTTCCTCTATCACAGTGCACCTTTACTACATCACCCTCTTTCAGCAGTCCTATGAGGACACTTATGGTCACTTCCTTTCCTATGTAATTCACAGACAGAGCACGTGTTTGCATGTGTCCACGAGGCATTTGGGATATTATCTGAGATTCTAAAGGGACAGAAACTCAAAAATGAAATCTCTGTCATCATTTACTGTGATCTTCATTGTGATTTACAAATTCCTATTTTGTTCCTCTAGAATGTTTATTTAATTCCACAGAAAGCCCAAAACACTCTCTTGACAGATGATTTCCATGCCATCTACATCTCTCATCATCATTATCAAAAAACCCATTTCTCTCTCTCTGGGGCAGGAACAGGAGAAATAAAATCTCACCCTGCTCTTCTCCTCCAGTCTGGTCATCATGACGATAGTGCTGGTCCTCTGCTCCCACACCATCCTCCAGAAGTCACTGAACGTCTCGGGCAGAGGACCCTGAGTGGCGATGTAGGCGTTCTGCTTGCGGTAGCCGTCAATGTAGTTGCCATTGATGTAGTCGCTTCCTGGTACACCTGCGGTTCAGCAGTGCAGCATTAACACACAAAGAAAGGCTGAGAACTGAGCGCTCATTGTACTGATGGTCTTGGTAAGCCCACGTGGAATCTGCACACTTTTATTATTTATTTACGAGTTATATTTTAAAATACATTAAACAGCACTGAGAGTACTTTGAAATTATCCAAAATATTTAATAAACAGGCGTGATTTGGACTTTTACAGAATTCAGTAGGCGCAGATTCTGTGCAGAACTGGTCATTGCTGAATGACTCTTCATTTTGACAGCTACACACACTACTGTTCTAAAGCTTGTGGTCAGTAAGATGCTTTTTAAAGAAATTAATACTTTTATTCAGAAAGGATGCATTAACTTCATCAAAAGTAACATTAAGACATTTGTTACAAAAAATTCTACTAAACTTTTGAACTTTCTAGAATTTTGAAAAAAAAAAAAGTATCATTAAAAATAGGAATCAGCACTGAACTGTTTTTAACACTGATAATAACCAGAAATGATTCTTAAGCAGCAAATCAGCATATTAGAATGATTTCTGAAGGATCATGTGACACTGAAGACTGGAGTAATGATGCTGAAAATTCAGCTGCACATCACAGGAATAAATTACATTTCAACATATATTCACATAGAAAATAATGATTTTAAATAGTAATATTTCACAATATTACAGTTTTTACTGTATTTTTCGATGAAATAAATGCACAAAAAAAAAAAAAAAAAAATCTTACCGACCTCCAACTTTCTGACCTCTCACTGACCTCAAACTACTATAAATATGTGTGTTATTGGACTCACCATCAATGGGGGTCAGCACGACTCTGGAGTGATCGTAAGCGATGACGTTTGCATAGCGGTTCTTGGGCTTGTTGACCTCTAGGTTGGAGTTTTCCCAGGTGAACTGCTGGCCGGGGTCAATAGACTGCAGAACAGAAAGACAAAACATGAGAAAGACTGTTAGAAAGCTTGACCAACATCACTGACAGAAAAAAGAAAGACAACAGACACATTTGAAATGATCCACTGCGAATACTAAATATCACATGAGAAACAGATGGTTTTAAATCTTTTGCAGATTTGCAAAAATAATGACTGTTTTCCATTAGGTTTCCTAATACTCCCTCATCTGTCCTTATTTGTCCTGCCACCAATCTGCAAATGGTTGAGTCAAACGACGACATGTCTGCTCATGAAAAACTATTTCACTGTAACGTGATTTATTTCAGAGCAAAACAGGATATTCAATAAGAACAGATATAGGGAAACAGTATAATTTAATGAGGGAACTGACTGGAAGCTCATATGACAGGTGACTAGAGGGAAGGGGTTTACAGATAAGAGGGTTTGGTGACATCAGCTAAAAACGGAAGTCATTTCAGAGGTGGAGCAAGTTTCATTTCATTTTGATGAAAGTTTACAAAGCCATAGAATAATGTGCACCAATGAATCATTCATAATAAGCAGGAACTGATGCTGCAAAATCTAGCAGACGCACCACAATGCGAATCTCTACCTTGACCTGTCCACGATCACGGCAGCCGGAATTGCCCCTGTGCTTTAGAGACCTGCCTAACCCAGCCCTGCTGTTACCAAAGCAATGAGATAACTGGTCAGAGCTTGAGGTTTAGACATCGGCTCTCTAGTCTCCCTGCATCACATTACTGCAGCTCTGAGACGTGCTGTGTTTCTAGCAGAACCACTAGCAGTTTTTCAGTTATAATCAACAAACTATATGAAACATACACTACCGTTCAAAAGTTTTGGAGCAGTTAGACTTGTGATGTTTTTTTAAAGAAGTCTCTTATGCTCATCAAGGCTGCATTTATTTGATCAAAAATACAGAAAAAAACCAGTAATCTTGCAAAATGTTATTACAATATAAAATAATGGTTTCTATTTTAATATACTTTAAAGTATAATTTATTTCTGTGATGCAAAGCTGAATTTCCATCAGCCATTACTCCAGTCTAAAGTGTCACATGATCCTTCAGAAATCATTCTAATATGCTGATATATATTACCATTCAAAAGTTTGGGGTCAGTAAGATACTTCAGGGTTGACATAAATCTTATGCTTGCCAAGGATGCATTTATTTGACCAAAAATACAGTAAAAACAGTAATACTGTGAATCATTGTTATGTTTTAAATGAACTGTTTTCTATTTGAATATCTGTTAAAATGTCATTTATTCCTGTGATCAAAGCTGAATTTTCAGCATCATTACTCCAGTCTTCAGTGTCACATGATCCTTCAGAAATCATTCTAATATGCTGATTTGCTGCTCAAGAAACATTTCTGATTATTATCACTGTTGAAAACTACCTCATATTCTTCATATTCTTTGATGAACAGAAAGTTCAAAAGAACAGCACTGATTTGAAATAGAAATCTTTTTATAACATTATAAATGCTTTTAATGTCACTTTTGACCAGTTTAATGCATCCTTGCTGAATAAAAGTATTAATTTCTTGAAAATGAGCCCAATCTTTTGAATGTGAGATGAGAATGCTCTTAAAGACGGTGGAAGGTGACATGTACAGTTCATTCTAAGGGCAATGAGACATTCTCCTAGGTGTATATGAAATGAAGAGAAACCAGAGGCTGATTTTCTGTCTACTAACAGATGGATAATGAACCACCTATGAGTAATTATAAATCATGACACATCTGCCATATTGTAGATGACTGTTTGTCAGCTTAATCTGTCTAACAGCACAGTGTATTTTTAATCGAGTTTGTGCATTTGTCTGTAGTTATGTATGATTATGTGTTTGTGATGAGGATTGTATTGATCGCTGGCAAAGGCTGCATCAATGCATTTGAAATAAACACACACAAGCCGTATGCACTCTCTGTGTTTCATATCTTATCATTGTGTGCTAACCTGACACAATAATATTCACAACAAGCAATCTGGAAATTTGGAGGCCAAAACGCAACACAGTAACAGCTAATCAGAAGAGTGTGTGACGACTTCTGTCAGTTTGTTCGCACTTTAGATAAAACACACAACTTCTATTTTCTTGACTTGCATGACATCTCTCCAGATGGCACTGGTGGATTTGTCATATTATATTAATGTTTCTCTGCATCCACAATCAGTTCTTTCTCATCCATATGTGATAGTTAATATACATGAGGAGTGGTATTTCAGACCAATGGGTCGGTGGTGTGAATATAATATAGCTCTGACCTACAGTATATCAAGTCTCCTGACTAATGAAACAGAAACATCTGAGCAATAAAATATTCATTTTAATAGCATTTAATAGTGTCTCTCTGACACACTATATTGTGAAGTCTTCTCTCTTGACTCTGTCTGCTGTATGGGTGGCTATTCACGTCAAACAGCGGTGTTGAGAAGGAACACATGTCTTATTCAAGACATGTCTTATTTGGTCTCCTGTTCTCACACTGAAACATCACAGGTTTTAATGCAGGAGTACAGTATGTATGATCTGAGGACGTGTTATCCTCATGTGTTGTTAGCTCTGCCCTGATCTGTGGTTGCTCTCCATTATAAAACAAGGATAAAAATAGCAGAGTATTTTTTTTAAATAAAAAACTCTTGAAGTGAAATACATTTACAAAGTTAATATTAATGTACCAACAAGATTCTATGAGCTCGACTAAAGGTCATACGGTAGCTTTCTCCGTTTTATATATATATATATATATATATATATATATATAAAAACCTGTTGTACTGAGTACAGTTTCAGCATGGCTGCAGGTAATGTTTGAAAGCAAATTTTAACATTAAAAATGTAATTCAGCATCTTTATACCATCATGAGCCAATCATGGTCACTATAATTTAAATAAAACTTACACTTACATCAAATACACTTAAATAAAATTTTTAAATTTTTTCCATATACACAATTCAATTTTTTTTTAATGTTTTTGAAAGAAGTCTCTTCTGCTCACCCAAGCTGCATTTATTTGTTTAAAAATACAGTAAAAACACTAAAAGTGTGAAAAATTATTAGAATGTAAAATATATGTTTTCTATGTGAATATATAGTAAAATGTAATTTATTCCTGTGATGGAAATCTGAATTTTCAGGATCATTACTCCAGACTTCTGTGTCACATGATTGTTCAGAAATCAATCTAATATGCTGATTTGCTGCTCAAGAAACATTTCTGATTATTATCAATGTTGAAATCAGCTGTGCTGCTTCATATTTTTTGATAAATGGAAAGTTCAAAAGAACAGCATTTACTTGAAATAGGAATCTTTTTTTTTAACATTATGAACGTCCCTATTGCAATACAATTTTAACAATTTAATGTGTTCTTGCTGAATAAAAGTATCAGTTTCTTTAAAAAACCATTTGAATTGTAGTGTATATCAAATAAAATGCATGCTGTACTCAGTGAGGACATTCCCACAGATCTCTATCCTATTATTTACCTACAGGTATATTACTTTCTCTCCATCTTTGTACACAATTCCCTTTCTATAAGCCTGTCTTTATCTGTTTATCCTGTTAGCTTCTTTTGTATTGCAGTTTAATGTGAGCCATTTGGTGTTTTATTAGATCACTGTTGCTCCCTCAGTATTTGATGTCTATATTAAGGTCTTGATTGTTTAAGTACTCAGAAGAGCTGCTCAATGTACAATAACAGCTCAAGCAGGCAGCAGAGTCCCGCCTCTTCCCCAAACACACACACACTGCAGGATTAGCCGTCTAATAAAGCAGGTGACTCTCACACTCACTACACTCCTAATAGAGTCGTTTCCCAGCTTTAATTTCAAGCTCTGGCGATCTGGGTACTGCCTGAGATGCTGATGTGACTGTGTGTGTGTGTGTGTGTGCGTGTGTGTGTGTGTGTGTGTGAGAGAGAGAGAGAGAGAGAGGACTATCTGTAAATCCATGTGTAAGTTGTAGTATTATGAAGATGCACAAGTTCTTAGTGTCATTGCAGCACATTTGAGTAATGCAGAGCAGTACTTGCTGAACATGAGATGCTGAAGAGTTCACATTCATATAATCTTTCTGAGATTGTAAGGTGAACACATTTAGCTGTTTGTCTGTGATGGAGTAGACACAGCATCAGACAGTCCCCTACAAGCAGTTCATCGACTGTCTGATCTGTTCACACAAAAAATGTCAAAATCAGGCTCAAAATTAGCACTTTCTATATGTTTGGCTGGCTTTATGCAACCTCTTGCAGAAGCTGGGGTACATTAGTCCACCAAGTGTCATATTTTAATGCAATAAGCTCTTCTGACAAAAGAACTAAGCACTGGATTTTTTCAGTTAATTGTCAATTTCTTCAGTGTTTCAGTGATAATTACAGATTGGTCTATTATTATTGCGGATTCAGGTATTTTGGATAGATCTACCCCTAACTAGCATGCAAAGAGGGGAGATTTCCACTGTTCAGAGGGGAGACTTTCTAAAGTGAACCCAAAAATCAAACATCTGGCCAAACTAGCAATGGAAGAACTCAATTCACTTTCACTTCTTAGACCAAAGTACTTATAGAAGTAATGATGGAGTTAAAGTGGAGGAGAGACTGTTAATATACACTATGTTCAAAAGTTTAGAGAAAGATTTATTCATGTTTATGAAAGAAGTCTCTTCTGCTCACCAAGGCTGCATCTTTTTGATCGGAATTACAGTAAAAACTGTAATATTGTGAAATATTATTACTATTCATAATAACTGTTTTCTTTTTGAATATGTTGAAATGTAATTGATTGCTGTGATCAAAGCTTAATTTTCAGCATCCTTACTCCAGTCTACAGTGTCACATGATCCTTCAGAAATCATTCTAATATGCTGATTTGCTGCTCAAGAAACATTTCTGATTATTATCAATGTTGAAAACAGTTGTGCTGCTTCATATGTGGAAACCCTGATATATTTTTAAAGGATTCTTTGATGAACAAAAAGGTTCTGAAGAACAGCATTTATTTGAAATAGAATGCATTCTTGCTGAATAAAAGTATTAATTTCTTACTGACACCAAACTTTTGAACGCTTAGTGATATGATTGGCACAATTAGATTAATGTGCGTCTCCAGAACTGAATTTTGGAGCTCTATTTGTAACTGATCTGCTTTAAATGTACAGCCACAATGAATCCAATGTTTCCTCACTGTTAAAGGAAACTTCTTCACTCGTATCTTCAGTGTCCTGTACTACAATTGACATGTTCCACTCATGCAGATGTAGGCCAGAACAAGCACAAGTGTTTTCCAGCTGCACAAGTAATCCATTATGGATGCGTTCTCCTCCCCTCATTGTCCTGATTTATCTTAGCAGACATTTTTATGTAAATTGCTGATGTTTGTAGGACATCAAGCAATTATCCCTCGGTGGCTTTAACAGAAGGTAGAGAGGAAAATTCTCCTCAAGGTTGTTTAGACAGACACTCTGACATGACTAGGGAAGAGTTACCTCATATTCCTGTGAGAAGCGTAGGCTGTCGTTGGCTTTCAGCCGCTCGATGTGGTCAGCCAAAGCACAGACAGAAACTGGAGGGTGCTCCCGCATTCCTGCAGGGAGAAAGAGAGGATGAACCGATAGCAGAGATTTCTATTGGCCTGTTTGGTTTTGGTTGGCTGAACTGTGAGGAACAAACATACTTTGGTTCACACAGTTTTTAGGCTTTTGGAAGATGGGCACACATGAAAACAACCCAAAGCATGAGAGAAATAGAAGGCGCAAAGCTTTTAGCACCATGCTATGTGCTAAGACTAGCAGCAGTGATGTAAGCGGTGAACGGACATGCTCATTCTGATATATGAACCGCTTCTGGGTCAATAGCAAGGTGGCGTGAGCTGTCCTGTACAATCAAAATGGCATGTAAATGACACCGGCATATTACACAGAACGACTACAACCTGAGCACACGTTAAAAAAACACAGATTGTTTTCCCTCCCATCTCACATCTGCTCAACTGAGGGGTTTGAGACGGACGGCCTGTGGAAAGGACGTGAGAGATGGTGAAGCTTTAACTCAGAGCAGCCAAAGTGGTGGAAGGGGCGTGGCTTTGGTCTTGATGGACAGGGAGGAGGAGCATAGAGATGGAGGTAGTGAAAGTTCACACAGGAACGCAAGAGAGAAACTAACTTGAAGTGCTGGGGCAGCTGAAGGCACTGGAACCTGCAGAAAGAAGATGAGGAGGGCCTGTGATATATGTCATTTACAGAAGAGAGAAAAAGAAGAAAAGAGGCAGAGTATGTGCAGAAAGAGCAAGAGAAACACCCACGAGGAACATAAGACAACATGAAACCGCTTCCCCAACATATGTCTACAACTTATGTATTATGACATATTTCTGAGTGAAACAAAATAACCCTAGATGGTGCAGGCACACTTCAGAAACCCTCCACATCCCCAGCTCCACTTGTGTAGATCTGCTTAATTTCACGTATCTTATATATGGGGGTTATTTTATACATGATTTATGTGCAGCAGCAGTATTTCTTATATGCTCACAGCAGCATGTCTGTGGATGTATTGGCAGTAGCAAGTCTCAGTTGCACTTGCTATGTTTAAATAAAATTGAATTCATAATATGATCAGAGTTATTTATTAAGTAAATACACAACAGTTCAAAAATTTGGGATTGGTGTGATTTTTTTCATGTTTTTGAAAGAAATTATTCATCTACGCTGCATTTATCTGATCAAAAGTACAGTAAAAACAGTAGTATTGTAACATATTTTTACAATTCAATATAACTGTTTTGAATTTGTATATATTTTAAATGGAATTTATTCCTGTGATCAAAATTGAATTTTCAGCATCAATACTCCAGTCTTCAGTGTCACATGATCCTTCAGAAATCATTTTAATATGCTCATTTCCTCCTCCTTCTGATTATTATCCATATATATTTTTTTTTTTAGAAACCGTGATACATTACTTTCAAAAACAAATCTTTTGCAACGTTACAAATGCATTTACTGTCACTTTTGATCAGTTTGCTGAATAAAGTATTAATTTCTTTAAAACAATGTAATGACCCTAAACTCTTGAAGAGTAGTGTAAATTAGGTCAATTTCTATATCAACCTTCCAAAGAATGAATCAAAGCACTGCGATCTCATAATTGAAAGGCACTTTGTCTTCCTTTAGTTCACATGAAAGCTCTCGGTTCAGAAATCAAGGACTGGCTTTCAGCATGTCAAAACACAACAGGATGTTTAAATTGCACCTTGTGTATCACATTATTCACTGTTATGACACGGGCCAAAGTATGAACGGGGTGTTGGAATACAGTTTGCACGTCTTTAAACACAGTATGCCTGAAACGTCAAGCATTTATCTACAATACAAACAGCCTTTATCTGTGAGGTAAGCCATTTTTACATTTTCAAAGTGTCCTGAAGCTTTTTGAAACACAAATTCGGAACTTTCACAAGTAAACAAACAACAACACTGGTAGTCTGGTTCCTCATTTGAAGATTCGCAAGCAAGGGAAATCAATTTCCATGGCAGGGAAGTTGACATGAATATTTCTCCCAGTTTTGCCGTGAGAAAGATTGCGCATCAGTCGAGCGTGCGCTTGCAGCCCAACAATCTTACATAAGAACATGAGTCACTTTGCAACTGAAGCAAAAGCAGATTCTTATTGAAGTCAGCAAAATGTCTGAGCATTCAGAAATTTCCCCTGAGAGAGAGAGAGAGAGAGAGAGAGAGAGAGTGAGAGAAATAGAAAGAGACAGAGGGAAAAGTGCAAAATATGGATTGAAAGGAGCGAGAAAGAGAAAGATTTTCTCCAGTGAATCATCCTGTTTAATTCTATCCATCAAGTTCAAAGCTCAGTCTGAAGCGAATGAAGCAATACGATGTGATGCCGCTGTGTGTGTGTGTGTGTGGTTTGAGATTAGCTGGCAGGTTCTGCTCCTCAGTGTGTCCTTCACCTGACAGTGCGGCTCTGTGAATAATGTTTTGTCTTCACACTGAAGCTCCAGCTGAACCTGACGTCCATAAATCCAGTGAACAGTTCTGTCTCTTTCTGAGGTCTACATCCAAACAACCCCAAACTGATTCGTTTTCTAAAGACACTCTGTTGCAAAACCTAGTGAGCATTTGAAGGTATCACAGAAGCACCGTTACAAAAGTTGTGCAGTATCATGACTTTTCAGACCTCGTTCTGAGGCAGTACCTCATGCATCCTTTAAGGATCTCAGAATGCATATTCAAAGATGATGTACAGGTGAAAAGAAATGCCAATGATAGTACAGAAAAGTATGACTAAAATAGTTCAAAACCTTAAAATAGATTATTTTACCCAATCTTTTTTTACCTTAGAAACTAACATGAACCTCTACACTGTAAAATGTAAATGTTTGTAATTTATACAGAAAAAGACTGTTAAAGTAAACACCTATGTTACCTAACCATATACGATGAAAAATGTTAAATGGTTTAACTTGCATTATATGTAATTTTACTATAAAATACAGTAACACTTCCGTACAATTTACAGTCAAAAACAGTAACAGGACATGACACGGAACATAATTTTATTTTATTTAAATTGTTTTAGTAGTTTTTTTTTATATTTCTGTTATCAGTAATGTACATTTGGGTGTTTTATCTTACATTTTCTGATATTTACTGAATGTTTCTTGCATTATTTCAGTGTCACATGTGTTCCCCTGATGGTGTTTTGTCCTTGTATGTATGACCCTGTGGAGCATCCACTATTTACTACTACTACTATCTGTTTTACTATCATCAAAATACTATTATAATCTGAATTATTATTATTATTTTTTTTAATTTTAGTTAAAGTTTTAGTTATTTTGTTATGTTTTTGTAATTTTTATTAGTTATTGTTAGTTTAATTTATTATTATTTTTAAAATGTCTACATTGTTTTTTTAATTCATTTTAAGTTAGTTTAGTACATTAAGTTAAACTAAATGAAAATGAGAAATGTCGCTTTGGCAACTAGCTAAAATAAAAAGTTTATTTATGAATTTCAGTTAAAAGTTCATTTTATTTCAAGTATTTTTTTCATGGTTTTAGTTTTAGTTATCTATAATAACCTCGAAAGGCCACTCTGATTCATCATAGATTTCTATTCCACCCGTATTATTATTAAAATCTACTGGTTACAGTATATTTTAAGGCACAAAGCACATTTTGGTAGTTCTAATATATGGTTTTAAAATATGCAGCCACCAATATGCCATCCTGTAATACTGGAAACACTGTCACTGTTTTTTTTTTTTTATAGTGAATTTCTAGTGAGCAGCTCAAGTTTTCAAGAATGGCCCCTCAGTACACATGGTAAGCCACACTGGTTTTGAACACAGCTCTGTGTGTGTTATAAATGTGATGAGCTGTTTGTAACTCATTATTTTGGCATTAAAACAATTGAAGTCCATGGGAAGTGTCTATTATGACAGTGTTTCTCAATTGGTGTATGGCCAAAGAAATGACATCAACAACAAAAAACGTAATTCTAAATGTTTTTCTGATGCGAGACTTTTATTTTAAAAGACGTGCATGAAAGCCGTTGACACTTCTGTCAGATGCAGTTTAAAAGAGTGCCTGAGAAAAACGCATTGTCCCGATTCAGCATGCGGTCAGATGAGATGTTGATAGGCTTAATGTCAGCGTCATTATTCTATCATTATTTCGTAACTTATGAAATAAAGTCTCTCACCTCAGAAAAACGAACTATCCTGTCTTGCCAGATGTTAGGTAACATCGCGCTCGTAGCGCACACTCTTCAATAGCACAGTGCGACAGCGCACTGCATATCACTTCACTGAAGCGCAGAAATACGAGCATGCAACGCGTGAAATAAAAGTACAGTACCGATAAATCACATAACTGGTACTGCGTGTGTTAGCTGGGAAGGATTTGCATGAAGGTATGATATTCATTCTATTCAGGAGCAGTTTCCATGTTTCATTAACGGTTCATGTTAGTATTGTATATTCACCATGGTAACGGTTGTTTCCATAACCCAAAAATGCCATGTTATTTTCACTTTGTGTCATTTTGTATATGTTTAAACGAATGTGATGGCTCATACTAACTTAATTGTATTAACAGAAACTAGTTTGGGACTGCTATCTAATAGCCTTACCTTATAGGCTCTTTATTCAGTATTAGTCATATTCTCAACAGTCTGAACTTAATTTTTGTGAAATAAATTTGCTTTGTAT
Source organism: Tor tambroides (assembly GCA_021397915.2). Classification (NCBI taxonomy): domain Eukaryota; kingdom Metazoa; phylum Chordata; class Actinopteri; order Cypriniformes; family Cyprinidae; genus Tor; species Tor tambroides. Next base: position 33,338 of record JAFVLL020008411.1, read on the forward strand.
ATATATTTGTATGTATGTATATATATATATATATATATATATATATAGTGGGTCGTTGCTTGATGACCATTGGAAAACGTGGGTCCCAAGGCCAAACCATTATGCATTATGACATACCTTGTGTTTGATAGTTGAGCCTCCTCATTTCCACCGGGTCAGAGGAGTGGGCCAGTAAGTGATCTTTAACTCCAGCCGAGTGCTCATCTTTAGCCGAGGGAGAGGACCGCTTCCTGTGCAGACAGGAAATGACATCAAACATGAGAACACAAATACACAGAGATCAGGTGGATGTGTAAAAGTGAAAGATATTTCTGTAACACTTTACATTAAGGTTCATTTGGTTGAACATTAGCATTGGTTAACATGAAATAATGTCCAAAAGCACTTATTAATCCTACTTCATGTATTTACTAATACTCTTAAAATGAATCGTTATATCTGTTAATATTATTTAATGAACCTGAGCTAACATGAGCTAACAATGAATAGTTGCATTTTTATTAACTAATATTAACAAAGATTAATAAATATAAATGTCTTGCTCATTGTTAGTTATTAGTAATAGGACCTCACTGTAAAGTGTTACTGATATTTCCCGTGTTATAGAGCAGCAGCACTAATCTGAACTCAATTAAACTCTTCAATGGCCTCTCACTAAACACCAAACACAAACAAGCGTTTATTATCGGATCAAAGAGAGCCGCTCGATACGCACCTCTCCTGTTTGCTGCATCCCACAGAAAGCAGAGGAGAGAAAAGAGAAAATGTCACAGGAAGAAAACTGCACAGACGCTGTGTGTAGGGCGAATTTGTCAGAAATGTGGAAATGCCATTGCTACTAATGAGCTCCGAATTCGAGCTGACATTTGCAAAATGAGTTTTCTTTTCACTCAACAGACATCTAACTTGAACTCTAGGCATTTGATTCTCCTGCACTCTTCAATAAGGCCGAATGGATTTGGTCATAATTGAGAAGAGGGGCACATTTTATCTGTGACTTTGACGTAATTTGGGGAGATCAGATTTTTGGTAGGTGTGTTATCAAATATCATTTCTGCAGTCTAGTTCAAAAATATATTACCATAATTTGATCATTAAAGTGCTGTGAAAGTGTTCAGGAAAAAAGAGTGTTCTAAGAAAAAAGAAACTGTTAAATTGCTGACTGTCATAGTGAAATAACTTTTCTTGACTTTTTGATTTTCTGCTCTTACATTGAGTCAGCAATGTCTCTGAGAGAGACTGGCTATTTATACCTGACAGGAGGAAGTGCAGTAAACTCTAGTTTGCTACGCACGGCGAAAAAGAAAATATGGTCACTTAAGCAGAATGCAATACGTACAATCTCAGTGCTGGATGAACGAGTGTATTTTTCAGTAAAGTAACAGTACCTCTTGAAGAGCAGGATGGCGATGACGATGATGATGATGAGGACGACGGCCAGCACTGGTCCCATCACCCACAGCATCTCTGGGTCCTCAACGTGACGGGACATCCCGCTGTGGAGCTTCACCATCATGGGATCAGAGTAAGGGCTCACCGTGAACATCTTATGATACAGAAAGGAAGAAAGGATGGAGAAAGGACAAGAATTATTCAAAAGATCATAAGACATTCATAGATATTGTTTATTATGACTACTTTCCACATTTCCACATTAAAGTCATCAAAACTATGACATAATACAAATAGAAGTAAGGGAACTATGCAGCAACAAAATACATTCAAACTTTTTTTTATCAGTCAAATACCTTTGACCTCAAATATTTATTTTTCAGTTAATATTTCAATAATTAAAAAACAAAAACAAAAAAACATTTGCATGTTCACGGTTCTCTGATGTCGGTTAATGGTCACATCACATGCAAGTAAACAAATAAAATATGTATTTTTATTTTTTTAAATGTTTAACTTTTTTAGTAAGTATTTTTAAGTAAATGTTATTTATTTATTTAACATTTTATGATTTAATTGTCTCTTAAATTGTGGTTCTTTCAAACTCTTCATTTAGATAATTAAATTAGTCATTCTCAAACTTTTTATTTTTTATTTTGTATTTGTTTTGACAACACTTTGACCTCAAATATTTTTTTTTATTTAATATTTCAGTAATTTAATTATTGAAATATTTTTATTTTTTAATATTTATCTTTTTTTAGTAAGTGTTTATTAGTGTATTTAAGTAAATATTTACCCTTTTTTCTTCCAAATTGACATTTTATGTTTTTATTAATTGTTAGGTTTTCAACAGCTCACAAATCCCTGTTGTAATAAATAAATGAAAACACTTCTCTTTGTTTAGATTCCAGCTTGCTTTATTCTTGTCCTCAGAAGACTATTAAACAGCTTTAAACAATGCTTTTCCATTATCATCTGGTCAAAACTCATCTATTTAAGCATGCATGCATGACTTGAAAAAAATTTGAAAAGTAAAAAATTCATACATATGGACAAATGAATATAAATTACACGTCTATATAATTATATATGTCTATAAAACTATAAGTGGATACTTAAAATGACACTATAAACATTATTGTAATGCATCATAAAGCCTTTATAAGATGTGTTCGAGGATGTGACAGAGATCATGCAAAAAAAGTTGCAATAGATGTTTTCTTTAGTGTTGTCTATATGTCCTATATAAATGTTAAAAGTTGAACTTTGTAGGTAAAATCTGTTTTTCATGAGACAGCCAATATACGTATCAACACTGCCGCTGTCAGCCTCAATGTGATGTTCAGTGATGTTCAGTGATCACATGCAAACTGAAATCTATTGACGGGTGTTTGAGCAGAGCAGGAGGAAAACCTTCACATCTTCAAAGTAGCACAGAAGTCAGGCTCCTTCCACAAATGCTGGCAACTAATCGTCTTAGTAACACCTTTTAGACAGCACAGCGGGGCGCAGGAGAAAGAGGGATGGAAACAGGAAGATAGAGGGAGAGTGAGAGCGAGAGAAAGGGCCGAGGGAGGGGTAACCTCTTCCATCCTGCTGAGAAGCGGAGGATACGCATCATCAACCAAATCCCATCAGTGCTACACCTTCTGCATTCCCTCCGGAAGCGACACCAGGAACCACAGAAACCATCGCTGCCCAGAACTCATTTACAGCAGCGCAGCACAAACACAGAGTCTCAGAAGAGTCTCAGCACTTAAACCCACAGTCCACCCAAAAATGAACACCGTCTCATCCTTTATATATAGATATTTCTCAAAATATATAGTCTTATAGGTTTGGAAAAACACACTTTCCTACTTTGTATTTTTATCATTTTCCAGTAGAAATATCTAAACTTACATGAAACAGAAAATGAATTACAGTATTAAGTCTCGTTTAAAAAAAAAAAAATCTAAATGAAATGATTTTATGCTTAAAACAATAAAAAAAAAAAATCTGCCAATGGGCTAAGAAAAACAATCATGTTTTCCCTATGAATAAACTTTTATTTTTTTGGACCCCTACTTAATTTTGACTTTTTTTTTTCTTCAGAAAATAAGATATGTATCATGAGTACTAAAAACGTCTCGGTTACGTATGTAACCCTCGTTCCCTGAAGGAGGGAACGGAGACGTAACGTCAGTGTGACTGACTAATGGGATCTCGCCCGAGAG